>CAUYPK010093216.1:0-20187 GCA_963574355.1 Loris lydekkerianus | reverse complement strand
CAAGAGCAGGCAACCTAAGACAGGGGCTATGTTTTTCTGCCATACAAAAAACAAAAGAGGGAATTGTTGGGCCCTGCCATGTGCCTGAGGCCTAGTGCAACTTCCTGAGCCTGACTAGAAGTAGATCCATTGAGCTACTTCCACGTAGCAACGACTCAGCAAGGCCCGACCTGAAACTGCCTCTACCTAGATACAGCCATTGTGGTACCATGCCACTGGCCCGACCCTGTCATGCACCTCATCCCCTGCCTTCTTTCCCTGCCCCTTCTCCACAATAAAAAAAGAAAAAAAAGAAAAAAAAAAACCCACTGCAGTCTTTCCCTTTCTTCCTTGAACATAAAACAAACAAACAATAAAAACTACCTGTTTATTCACATGCTGTGCCCTCTGCCTTTTTTCCCACTACTTTTTACCAAACTTTATCTCATTCTTGATACTGGAGAAGAGAGACGTGTTTTGTGATTGGAAAATATTTCTCAGTCCATTTTCTTTTACACTTGATGCTTCATCCTCCAAATAACCGGCTTAGAATCATGTGATGATTTTTCCCCCAGATTTCAACTTTGGGGTATTGAGAAGAAAAAAAAGGCAACAGGCTTTTAATGTTTCAAGATATCTGTCTGCCTCAGATAAAAAAAAAAAAAAAAAGAAAAAGATTTTATATATATTACTTTCTGAAAAGGGAACGGTAGCTATGCTATGACATGAGGAATAAGTGAGTACAGGTATTCCTATCACTGCCTTCTTTCTTTCTCCCTTGTCATCAGGTGCTAAGATTTCACCACAGCAGGTGATGGAAGAACAGGTGCTAGGGTAGCAAATGCTATCAAAAGAGCTAAAAAAATTACAGAACCTGGAGAATTAGAGACTGTAATGAGGAGATTTGGCATGTATTCTTTTGAGGATTTAGAAGATGTCTTGTTCTTTCCTTTGCTCTGGAAACAGAGAACCCCTTGGGATTCACCACTGATTTTAAATAAGAGCAATATATTTTGGCCACTGTGTTAATAATGTATGTGCATTATAAATGTCATTTATCTTATTCTTGATGAGTTTCATGCTATTATTTCTGTATTTTATATTTCATGAACATGAGGGTTAATTCCTGCACACTCTAAATGCTTACACATAAATCTATGAAGAGATCAACATTTCAAGATAAGACCCCAATATTAAAAAGCTTTGGGTTGGCTTTGCGTTCAAGCTAGCAAATCCATCCAGGTGTTATTTTAGATGTCCTAATTTGCTCATCGTCATAAATAAAATGGGTTAAGGAGGATCTTTCTAAAAACGAGAGTGTAGTTTGAGAGAAAATCTTCTGTTACTTATACATTAGTAAGCCATGTAAAGTGAAGAAGGTACTGGAAGGTTGGAACTCCCAATATATTCTAGAGGTTGAAACATGACAAGGAGTTAAGAATCACAGTCACCTTGCTATGCTACATCTCCACGTATACGTATATATTGATAGCAAATAACACACAGCACAACTGAAAAAAACAAGTTTTTTTTTTTTTTTTTTTCCTACATTACTAGCTTTTTTAAAGATTAATACAAAATAAAAATAAAAACTCAACTTAGGTCAGGCATAGAAGAAATATTACACTGGTAGTATCTTTTACCTTAGATCACAATATTAGTTCATCAGCAACCTGTCATTGATTTACTCTCACATAGTATTTCTTCCTGATGCTTCTGATGAAAAATGTGTTTACCAAAATCATGACTTTCATATGACACAGAAAAAAATATTGAAAATCCAGAAGTTGAAATCAAACTTTGGTAGTAGTACATTATATGGCACGGTTGATTGTAATTATTCAGTTTTGGTGCAGATAGACTTTTCCTAGCGCTGTGTTTTCACACTATTGAAAGCGGAAAAAAAATATCACAAAGACAAGGCTGGTATCTGTTTGCAGGAGGGTTTATGGCTTTGTGGGTGGCTCCAGGCTTACCCTGCATATTGTTTACTTTCAATGATAAATCATTAGCTTTGTTTTTGTGAACAAAAAGATCAGAAAATTCGCTTTCCAAATGGGATCCTGCCAAGATATTCTTAATCATAATCCCTTCTTTCAAAAAATGTCAGTAACATAACAGGCCAGGCATCTGTGGCCACCCTGTTGGATTTTCATGTGTATAAAACTTGCCTTTATGCTGGAGACATCTCTTTAATCTTATAATGGTTTCAAATTATCCAACTGTATTCTGTTTTTAGACTTTTCACTGGAAGAAATATCCACCCTAGATCCTTATTTTATTAACCTATTTGGCTGGGTAGTTCAAAGTGTTAAGAATAATAAGACCAGGGATTCTATTACTTTTCACATTATGACACAATTCTCCTACAGTTCTTGTGATTCCAGTACCTACAGAGATTAAAACATTTTCATTTTATATTTCACTTTGTGCAAATTAAAATCACAGTATTGCCCCCATTATGATATTTGAGATGTAAATTCTGAAAAACAAATAAAAATATACTTATATGTCTAGCTTTCCTATAAATACTGCAAGCCAATAACAGCTAAGATAAAATACAATTTTAAAAAATAATATTTATATGATAAAATCTAAGCTTTTAGTGACTGTTTTTTTCCCCTGCATTACTAGTTATTTTTTCTCCCTTGAAACATACTAGAATCTCACAATTGTGTCACTTCTCGGGCCTTTTACTTCATTATTTTATCTTCCCTTTTTCTTTTCCTTTTATTAAAACAGCAGAGGTCTGTTTGGAGGCCCCCTGCTTGGCACTTCTGCAGAGATTTAAACTTTAGCAAGTTCAAAGAAAACAAGAATTATAAGGAGAAGGCTTGGATTTATATAGATTCTTTTGAAGAGCTCAAAGTATGTGAAACCTTGCCTGGTCAGGGTTAAGGTTACACAGGGCGGAACATGCAATTTCTGTTCTTATCAGCCTCTCATTTTTCTATGATTCCAAAAACACTTTTTTGAAAATGGTAGGTACAGTATCAGTTAAGGTTCCATCAGAAAAGAAATTCCCACTCAGATTTTTTAGGACTCTTTAACAAAGAACATATTTACAGACATAAAGGAAGTGTTAAGGAAAATAACAAGGGACATTGAGTCACTTGGACACTAGAATGTCTGTATTGGCCTTATATCGAAAAAATAATCGAAGAAAATTATGCTATCAAAGCCCAGGGACAGAGACATGGAAAAATGGCTGGCCAAGGGTGCTGTCTAGGTTAGCGACATAGGCACAGTTTTAACATGTCATCTCAAACAAGGAGAGTGGATAACATCTATCTCTCCTCTTCTCTTTGATCTTGTTTGATCTCCTGTTGGCCCAACTGCCTGGAAGCAGCCCAGATCGAGGCAAGAGTGATGCTGTCTGGAGAGATCAGCTTTGTAGGCAAAAAGAAAAGAGAAGGGATGTTGAACAGTGCAAAAGTATGGCACAGTCATGAATTTTGACATTTAGTTGTTTTTTTTTCTTTGATCAAATTTAAAAAATAATAATAATTTCATATTCAATAAAGTAGTAGCAAAATTCTAATAAGTTGTTATCCACCATAGGAAGATGTTAATAAGTCATATTATTTCTAAAATATATATTGTAATATTAACCAGTTCCAGGATAAATCATATCACAGAGAGAGAGAGAGTTGGAAGAGAAAGGGAATGTAAATAGCCACACAATAATAGACGAAAGATGTGCATGGCTGCTGGGGGGGGGAGGAAACGCACAGCCTATGGAACGTAGGAACATCAGCATTAATGAAGGAACTTTAGACTTTAATTTACCTTACTTGTACATTGGTCCTGGTTCCATATGTGGTCTTGAGGCTGCAGGAGCCCCACCCTTTCATCCTTTAACTTTATTGACTATAGGTTGCATTGAATCCAGACTTTAATTAACTGATGAATCAAGTAGTTTGAGCCATGAGAACTTATGGTAACACATTAATTCACGAATTCCCAGTTCAGCAGGTGTGAACCTGTCTAACTCTATTGTCCTTCTTTATGTAAACCTTTTAGAATCACTTACATCATTCCTCCCCCAAATCAGCTGATAAGGTTAGAAAGGTTCCATAGTTCCTTTAGCATAGATGTAAATTTTCCTTAGGAGCCAAATTTAAAACTTCCTCTGAATCATGCTGAAGTATAACTTTGTTAAACTGCCAGGAACAAGTGATGGCCCTTGAAGAAAATAGGATTCTCCTTACAGTAAAATTACTCTGGTAAAATCATGTCAGGGTTTTTATTGAAGGAAAGGCTTGTTTTCTCAGACAAGGAAGGATCGGGAAATAGGTGTTCAACTTTATCAACTTCGGTCACAATCTCAGCCTCTTGTATTTCAAAGATCCTTTACTTCTCATATGCTATTTGAGCATATAACTGACACTATTGTTCTGCAGGTTTTTAGGAAATATATGTTTACCCATGATTTATTGGAGAAAAAGCTGCTTTAGAATTGAAATATTTAATCAGAAAATCCATAGATCTAAAACAGTACCAATGCAATATATATATATATATATATTCATATATATTATGATATATGAATATCAATATATAAAAATATATATTATATATCATATATGCATATATACTACAAATAATATATGGATATTTGTACACACAGATATTTGTGTTTTTGAAATCTCTGGGCTCAATTTTAATAAAATAAGGGTAAAAATCTCAGGTTTATAATAATTCAGGAAAGGTCATCATTCATCAAAATAGGCAAAAGCCTTCCTAACCTAATTTTCTTAATAATAAAGCAGAGATCAAAGTGTATGTGCTAATATTTTATGGAGGGGGGTAGTTCTTAGGAAACAAGTAAGACAAAATGGGAAGTGTTGTAGTAAACCAAGTCATAACTCTGCAAAAACCATAGATGACTGCTTGACTATGCTGGATATCTCCATAAAAACCATTTATGCATTGTGAAATAGTCCATGAGGGAGAGAAAGAAAACAGAATTTATCTGCTCACACCTCGAAAATTCTGGTCCCTTACTTGCCAAATCCATCCCCCATACTTTCAGGAATGATGGTAGAATATCTCTAGAATTTTATCTTTATACACTCTGGAGTCTTAGACACTGAAATTAGTTGCTAAAATAATTTCTTGTTTGTTTGATTCTTTAATACTTGTGAACAGAAACCGGAAGAAATGCTCAAGTGAATCCTCTGGGTTTTAGATATTCTTTCATTATTTATGGTATAAAGGCAACTTCTATCTTCTTCAATAATCAAATTAATTATTTCACCTACAAGAATAAACCCACTTTATATTCATTCCAATTTGTCCATCCACATAATTCTTCCTTAGACTTCTTTGATCAAATCTTCCAGCATTTTTCTTTACTGGCTCCTAAAACAGGCCAAGCTATTTGTCACTGCCAAATAGTCACTTTATCTCTGCACTTCCAGGTGTTTTTCCTCTCATATTAAGTTGACCAGTCCTTTTTCCCATGAATGTAATTGTCTTTGCCAGTGTCATTTAAGACCGCCGACGACTGGAGTTATAACACGTCAGAAGTTCACCCTGACTAGGGCACTAACCTATCTTTTAACCAAAGTGAAAACATTTTATTTCTTCTGCCAATTGCTTATCAGAAATTCTTAATGAAGCTAAGGATGAGAATTAGAAAAAAAAGAAAAAAACTACCATGAGAATCTTTTCCACTTGTTTATACAGTTTACTAACTTCTGAATCTGGTCAAGCTTAATTCTAGTGGACATCATCTATCACTAAATGGTTTGTAGCTGGTCATGCACAAACTTATAAATTGATAGATAGGCTCTGCAGCTCAGTGTTCAATCATTTATCCTTACAAACACCTGGTAGTATATCAGTAGATGTTGTTCATAAAGAGAACAAGTCTTGTCTATAAAAAGGTATAAACTTGCTGCAGATGTGTAGGATTTCTAGCTGTGATTCCCCTAACAGGTTTTTTAGTTATTTTACACATCTTTATTCACTGTTCTTACTTAAAGCACCATCAAATATGTGGAACATAAGGACTTGAACTATATGGCAGGCATGCTTTCTCCTTTAGGTCTGATTTGCTTCAGACTTCCTGAATCACTCTGAAAACAAACATTTTCAGAGGTGTACACTGAATGTGTCTTAGTTACATGCCTAAGTGTGGTATATGATGTCTCTAATTCCAAAGAGCTTCACCAAGCACTGTACCTGTTGCATAAAAACAGGACATTAAAAGCACAAAAACTCATTCTCCATCATAAAAATAACATCCCAACACAACACAGACTATTAAACTTCTAAAGATTTCACCATTGCAAATAGTCCTTTAATATCTGCTAAGTTTTCTGGCATATATTTTATTTCTATATCACTGAGGATATTTGAAATTCCATTCTCCCTGGATCCAAATAACATGATATAATCAATATATTACACCAGTGGAATGTACAATGCAATGTCAAAATTATCAAACTCTGTGCACACCAAATTTTCTGGACAGTGTGTACTTTGTCAGGTAACCATTAATTGCTTTTGATTCTCCCTACTGATGTCTATCAAGATGTAATTATTCATTCACCATTCAATATCCTATTGTTCAGTCCCAATAAAAGATACTATATTTCTAATAGTAGTTGAAATTAGGGATGACTTTTGGTTAAATTTAATGTTGTTGATCATCATTCATCTGGTATTTGCCGAGGTCACACAAGCATTTGAAGACGGTGGGGACAACTGCACTGGTCATCTGTAAGTTTTTGTAGCTTCACAAATCACTGTACATCTACAGGGGATGTGCTATTTTTTCTGAATTATCATGTTGGTAAAATAAAAGTTTCTTAGGTTTTTATGTGCTCATTTGTAGCCCAATAATTCACAACCTCTAGATGAGGGACCAGTATGGTTTTCAAATTTATTAATTCACAAACTCCAATTTATTAAATCTTGACCTAGGGGAAATAATGATTGTTGTTTTGGTGGTCTTTACTGCCCAATGTTGAGCCAAATCAAAACCAACCAAGCAAAACAACATGAAAATCATTGTCCTTATCTTGTTGTCTTCATAAACTCCCACGCTATTTGGAGAACTATGATGGGACTTCTTGTTCCCTGGAGTCCTAGTCACCAGAGACCACATGTCAAATATTTCTTTCAAATGCTTGGTCCTCTCTCTCTCTTTCCACCCCATTATTATGCTGGAAAATGCATGTATGTCTTTGGCATTATAGGGTCTTTCTCTGACCTCTTCTTCAAATGCTGGACTATTAATTTATAAACTGAAGACTGAGGGAAAGACAATAAATTTCCCTATTTTTCATGTTTTCTAGCTTCATTGACAGTTATTGTTAGTATATAAAAAATATACATAATTAATATACATAGATTGGTGTCTATGGACACATATAAACCCTTGTGTTACTGTTACCACGGTTCAGGCAATTAATATATCTATCGCTTTCAAAGTTTCTTTGCATCACTGTTGTTTGTTCGGGTGTATATGGTGAGGATAGTACCTTGAGATCCACCCTCTTAACAAATTTATTTTCAGCTGCTCTTGAGCTTTTGATTGTATAAATTAAGGGGTACCATAGTTGGCTATGTTTCTTTTCTAGGAAAACCATGATTTATTCAGTCATCAACACAAGGCCCCAATGATCAAATAATCTTGATAGCCTCTCAGGCATTGTCTCCATTATAATGACATTTTCCCTCTTTCCTCTGAATGTTAAGTCCTGCACCCTGGTCTTTGCCATTCCATAGTCCCATCATATCTCACATTAAGTATTCTGTGGCATTATCCTCCTACTAAACCCTGCACCAGGCAGAGAAATACTACCAATTACATTTTGGAGAACATTCCTGTCTTCCAAGTCAGTGGATTCTTTACTGTCTTAGTCCAGTTCTTTGCAAACTTTAAGAGAACATAATCGGGTGATAGGTTGGTTGGTCTTACATAATAAATCTATTTTGGTATTTCCCTCTCTTCCTACTTTTAACCTGCTGACCTCCTCTTCAGTTATTTAAAATCTTCACTGTATCCAGTACAGACAACTGCTAGGAAGTTACATGACAGAAGGAACTTAATTTTTTATAGAGTTGGCTCCTTGGAAATATCAGGAGTCTGGTATAGGTTGTCCAAAAGGTTTTTTGGAAAACTGAACTTTTAATTTCTAGTTGAAAAACTGTTTAGAAATATCTAGTTGAAGGAGTCAGACTTAGAACTGTGAAGTTTTGGGAATATACAGTGAATTGGGTGGTATTGATGTGGTTCCAGGAAACAACTCCAGTTGAAGCCCAGTTAGCTATCTGGATGAGAAGGAGAAAGAAAACATTGTCAGAATAAATTCTCAGAAAGGCAACTGACTAAATAAATCCTCATGTCATAGCCCTAACCAAATGGACATGGGTTTAAGTCCCTTTTCCAACCTATACAAAAACATGGAGAGCTAATCCGGGAAGCAAGGCAAAAGCTACATAATAAAAAATGAAGCTAAATTGCAGAGTAGCATAGATTTTTATTAGGAGCATCCAATTGGCAACAATGTATAAATCTAACTGAGAACAAAAATAACAATAGTATTTTTATTGGATTATACATAACCTCTGCTACTTTAAGCACTCATGTGGCAATTCCAAGGCAAGGCTTACATATTTTGGCAGGTCTAGGAGAGTAGGAAATTAACAAAAGAGTTTCTGTTCCTTAGTTCTGGTGCATGTGTTTCTTTGAGAAATAAAATTAAGTAAAATTATTATGAAATCTTTTCTTGACTTAATGATGAAATCGTACATTATTCTATAATTTCTTTGATGTTTCTACTGATAATGTTATGATAACATGTACAAATATTTAAGTAAATTTCATCTCCACCTTTTTCCAGGACCTATGAAGAAAATGCTACAAAATTAACTCTAATTTTTTGTCTGTAATAAATGTTTAAGTAGAGATATACCCCACTGTTGAATGCTTATTGCACAATGTAAGAGTTTCCAGAGACTTCTAGGAAATAAGATATTAAGCTATTATGGGAATATTATAAAATCATCATAAAACTGAAGAAAATTCTAAACATTTTCAAATATTTAAATAGGAATATCTTGCATTTTATTCTGAGGTATTTGGATTTTTTTTATCGTTAAAAAATAATTTTCAAAAATTGACCTTTATTTTAAACCAACAGAGAAAATTCTTAAAGAAGCCTAGAATTTTATGATTTGAAAATAAACATACTTCAGGCAAATGTGGTTCAAGATGATCAAGTTGATTTGTTTTGTTTTTATGGAGACAGAATATGTGACTTCATATTCAGTGATAGTGAAGATGTTAATAAAGGCATGAAGGCCTCTGAAGGTTTTATCTTACGTTGTTTATGTGGCTAGCATTAGAGAGTGTCAAGCCAAGTGCGCCATCTTGAGCAGAGCTGAAAACAAGGATGTTTCAAAGTCAGCCAGGATTACATATATTAGGGACTGACAGCCTTAACAAATGAGCTGAGAGACACAGATGGACACTTTCTCTTAACTTCCCAGAGTTGCATGCACTCTAGCTTATTTCCTCTCTTCTTAATTATTTCTTCAGCCTTGTCTGATTTTCTTTAAAAAAATATATATATATTTATTTATTTTTTATTTTTAATTATTACAGGTACATAAAAGTCTTTTTTTTAAAAAGTCCACATTAATTTTTTAATTCAAAGACTTTTTTTTTTTCTATTTGTTCTCCCGAGTTCCTTAAAAGTATGATCTTTTAAGTCTCTGACTTTTTGGCTAGTTTTTAATGGCTCCTTAGTATATTTTATCAATATAACAATCATTTAAAGATTTTATCCAAGACTTCCATTACTGAATGCTCTTGAGGTTTTATTTCTGTTTTCAATTTGTCTTCTGCCCTTTCTTCATCTTATGAAACATTGTTTGAAGAGACATAGATGGTAGAGCACCTGTTCATGGACTTGCGATCGAGTCTGCAAGAAGAGTGGAGAGGAGCAAGCCATGAATGGCATAAGGGTTGTGGAGAGGAAGACATCAGGAATTGCTCCCATGATTCTGCCTGAGGAATTTTGTGGGAAGCACTGCCATTTACTAAAATTGGGAAGAAGCAGGAATTAGGAGAGCTATAAAGAAAGGAAAAAGACCCTTCCATTTTTGAATAAATTACAATAGAAATTTAACCAATTTTGCATGCAAGTGTAAGATCATGAGAATATCAGTTTTGTGCCTAGTTGTTCAACTACTTTATAATTACTTAGTACTAATTCTACCAATGAACTTCCACTGATTGAAGTAATTCATATGATTGTGTTCTTTGGTACTCAAGTAAACAAAGTAATAAAATATATTTGACTTAGGAATTAAATATATGCCCATTACATAAAAGAGAAATTCTTCTTATTTCTTTTTTGGATGCATATATTTTCAAAAAATATATAATAATCAAATATACATTATGAAATATGAAATATGCTCTAGAATTGGGTTAAATTGGTTATCAATTAGGTGTTTTATCAGGCTAAGAAAAAATTTTAAGGATCAAAATTAGTATAACTGATGTAAGTAAAAATACATGGGAAAAATATTCAAGAATAAACTAATAAAATTTTGTCAGATGATAGACATTGAGAGATGAAGGAATCTTTTATCTTCCCAATATTGAGAAAACTTCACTAAATAAAGTAGATAATGTTCTCTCCACCTGAACTCTAAAAGACAACACTCAAAGGGGGAAATAATGTGAAATAAAATGCTGATCTTCAAGAAAGTGTTGTGATGACTATGTACTCTGTTATTGATATATCTGTCATATACATATATATATATATATATATATAACTTGTATCTATATACATATTTGCATATATACACCTATATATGTATGTGTGCGTGTGTATTCTACGTATGTAGGTACAAATGAAGTATTTAAAGCCAGCAGATGTTGGCAAAGGTACATAGTGCCTAAGAAATACCCCATTTGAATACACAAAATTTGTAAGAATAGGTACAAGAAACATAAAAACAGAGTGGTTTTGTATGCCAAGACAGAACAGAGTGTTGTGAAAGATAATATAAACAACAGCGTTTTAGGTTAGAGAATAGTTAGATTGGAGGAGGTCCAGGGCTATCAACCATCATTATTCTGGCAGGGCGAGGGATCTGTTTTTGTGCAGGAGAGTATGCAGCAGTGCCGTTTTAAGTGCAGGGAAGTCTGGGTTTGGTGAAAATGAGTAAGCAGTTTGCTATTCCTCCCAACCCATACAAGTTTTGATTTTGTGCCTGTCTATACTTAAAAATGTCCTAGAGGAAGGAAGCAAATGTGAGTAATATCAGCCAGGACAGAAAATGGTGCATTTCAGGGGCAAACTCTGTAGAGAAAGAGTGAAGTTGACTCACAATTCTGTTCACTCAAATGCTAAGTTTTACAACATTTGACAGTTTTATTGAGCTATGTGAAAAAAATTCCTCGGAAATTTTCATGTTTGAGATTCCATTACTGCACTGATTATTTAGTTATGACAGAAAAATAACTAGGACTTTTGCATTATGCAGATTAAAGTATGTAACATACTCAACATATTTGAAGCATACATAATTATTTGAAAATATTTTGTTAACTCAGAGAAAATGACATTATTCATTGAGTTGATTGTTGAAGAAATCATAAATATAGAAGAGTGATTAATGACATATTGCTTAAATGTGCAATAGAAACACTAGGGTTGTGAAAACAACAGAAAATAAAAACATTTTCTGATGACAAAATAAATGGCTAAAATACTTGAAAAGAGTATGTACTTATGTAATTTAGTCTAAATTTAGCTGTGTTCCATTCAGCAGGAAGTTGTCACAGAGCAGTGAATCCGCAGTATACACAGATGGCCCTCTTTCTTGTAGCCACAGACATCTGTACTGATCCATGACAGCAGATCAGCATTTTATTCTATTTTTTTCTCAAAAAATTTCTAACTTACTTCTTTTCCATGTAGAAAAAGAATATGCATTTGTATTTGTCATAAAATTTTGAAATTACATTACATTAATTGAATTGTGTTGAATCATAATGATCACATGTGTATATATAAAATATATATATATATATACATCCATAAATATATATATGTGTCTGTATACGTGTGTGTATATATATATATATATATATATATATATATATGGATAGATGTATATATGTTAAGAAACCAACCCAGAAATATCAAATTATTTGCTCAACATTCAACTTATAAATTCCAAGCCAAGAATCAAAAATTAAATTATTCAATTGCATACAAGATGATGCTAAAGCATTCTCCTACAGATATTCCTTCTAGAAACATTAATCTCTGCCTGAATGTGACTAAAAATATTTTGATATTAGCTAAAATATCAATTAAAATGTTAGCTTAAATAAAATATGATCAAATATTTTAATTTCATCATTCACATATTTTTATCGTTGGGGGTTCATTGAGGGTACACTGAAGCAGGTTACATTGATTGATTTTGTTAGATAAGGACCCTCTTATATTTGTGTCCCACCCCCAAAGGGTGAACGCTATCCCTTGACCCCCCCCACACCCTCCCTCCTTCCTTCTCAGTTCTCCCTATCCCCTAACCCCCCCCCACTGTGTACTAGGACCTTAATTGTCCTCATATCAGAAATGAGGACATAGAGTTCTTATTTCTCCATTTTACCATGAGGATTTGTGAATTTTTCCCATTTTTTACTTCATAGAATATGGAGTGTAAGAAAAACAAGAGCAATAAGAAAGTCATAATAGAAAAGAATGAATAATCACAACTTACTTGTACCTCATCCATATGATAGCAAAAGACTTCCCTTAGATTTTCTTAAAATTATCTTTAAAATGTTATGTCCTACTTGACTGGAAACAGAGAGTTGAGCTAACAAATAAGTAAACGCATAATCTTGTCACTTCAAGAACATCTAGCGGAAAGGAATTTTGATTTCAATTAGTGTTAATTAGGATAATCTGAGGAAGAAAAGAAAAAAAGCTTAGTTGCACATTTGCACCTAAGCTCCCAGTTTTAAATGCTATCTAATTTATCATTTAAGGATAAGTCATACTTGTCTTATATGTCTATGTGGTTTTGCATATTCTAAGACTTCTGACTAGAATGTTTTTTCCTTACTCCTTGAAATTCCCAGACTGTCCTTCTATGTTTGGCTCGTATTTTAAAAAAGATTTTATAATTCACTCTCCAAAGCATCAATGTGACAATCTATCCTTCTTGATGTACTTATGACATTTTTTCTCTTATCTCCGATGCTGGGCACTGTGGTTTGCTATTATTTTTATTAATATCTTATAATTTATATTCTTCCCCACTGTATATCAGTGATTCAATTCTGAGTTCCAGGCAGTTACGGCTGATCACTATTATTGCCTTTGTCAGGTTTGGATTGAGTAGGACTATAGCACTTTGTGCAGAAAAAAGAAAAGAAGAAAAGAAAAGAAAAGAAAAGAAAAGAAAAGAAAAGAAAAGAAAAGAACAGAACAGAACAGAACATGTTTATTCATCATCGAATCACTGCTTCAATCAATCCCGAGCCCATCTTAATTCAGGATTTTGTTTTTGCCCTCAGGCCAAAGTATCAGAAATGTAAATACTTAAAGAGTTATGTAAGCTATTTCTAAACTTGTATGGACAACGTTAATTCATTACTTCACAACATATTATGAACGGGCTAGCAGTCACCCCACTATTGGGATAAGGAAAATGAGGGCTTCAAAGTTAAAAACACACCCAAACACACATACCAGTTAGTGGCAGAGCCAGGATTCTAATTCAGGCAATTTGGTGTAACATCCAATCCTCTTAAACAACATTCCTTATAGCATCCATTAGCTCATAGCTCATTGTATGATTGCTTTGTGCTTTGGTTCTTTTAATATAGAAGGCATTTTTATTGAGGTATAGATCTCAGCATCAGGCTTGCAATGTTGTGGGAAAAATGAGGTCTTTCGCTTCTGCAAGAGAAACATTGCTGTGTAGCGATCTACTTACTAATTGTTTTGGCAAAAAAGAAACTATTAACTAGAAAAACTAAGATATGTATGTCTATATACATACTTCATATAGATATTTTATCTACTTCTTTCCCCAATAATATTTGTCCTATTTATTCCATGTCCTAAAAATATACTAGTTGTCCCCACAATGATTTGAAAATATTTTAGTTTACAACAAAACATATTTAAAAGCCCATTAGTCAACTACTCAACACAGCTAATCCACTTATTATGTGATAAGAGTGCACTGATCTCTGCTGTGTAGTCAAAATCAATATTCTTGATATTATATGAATGGTTATTTTGGAAGCCCTGTTGGAATTTCCCTGAGGCAATATTCCTTTTGTTGTCATATTTTAATGTCTCAGAAAAGTCAGCTACAGCCTAGGTCTCTTGAGCTATTCCCCCATAAATAATATAGAAACAAAAGTCTTTAGCGATTGGCAGGTTCAGTATGTTTGATTTTTAGCCTTAGGAAATAATATGGAAGAGGAAAGTGGAGTTTAAACATTTCTGAGATAGTAAAATTCAATATTCAAATATTTATTTTGCGATAAATTCTCTTCATTATAGTGACAAAACTTAGTTACTGATTTGTGTTTATAATTGTTTTCTGAAGAAGTTATTTATCCCATCCAGAATGTGGGATAACTGTGAATCAAAAACTTGTGATTTCTTAGGATATATGTTTTTCCCCTCCCATTAAACCTTACCATCCGCTAGCCAATCTCATCATGACAATTCTATATAGACGAGTAAAACTATACGGATAACAATAATTCATTCCCTCAGTTTAAATGCAAACAAGTGTTATCTTCATTGGAAATTGCAGCTTCATTTTACAATTTTAACTCAACGTTCTCATAAATGGTAAATAGATATCAATAGATGAATAATATAATACAATGATTTCTGTTGCAATTTTATTTCTATTCCTCATCCTTTGATGCTCCTCACAGTACCACAAACTTCCTTGTCAGATGCCTTCAGGTTGGCGGTTCTGCCTTGATGTCTAGGGCACAGGTGGCCGGGCGTGATACAACTCTGCCGAAAATTTTACACACCAGAAAGCGCTATGAAGCTTTTGGGAGTTTAATGGTATTTGGCAAAGCAATGTTGTTGTAGTAGGTACTGGAAAAAAAGGACACAGTGTAGCTTTGAAACCAGCAATAGAGTTTAAATGACAAAAGTTACTGGTCAGGCAAACTGTAGACTCTAAGAAGAACAAAACTTGTCAAAGTTATAATATTTGGTGATAACAAAGGGTATATAACTAATCATTGACATGAATATCAGTGGTATCTGTGTTACTCCTGCTAACATTCAATAATCATAAATGATTTTCGTTAATTATAACAATTGGAAAATATTATAAACAAAGCTCAAAATATAGGAGATAATAGTCATTAAAAGTAAAAGAATATGGCACACTGCTGGGAGAAGGGTACCACTACAAAAGGGACCTTACCTAAAAAATGCAAACATTGTAACCTAATGATTTGCACCATCACATTAATCTGAATTTTTTTTATTTTGGGGGACAGAGTCTCACTTTTGTTGCCCTCAGTAGAGTGCTGTGGTGTCACAGCTCACAGCAACCTCCACCTCTTGGGCTTAGGTGATTCTCTTGCCTCAGCCTCCCGAGTAGGTAGGACTACAGGCGCTGGCCACAATGCCTGTCTATTTTTTTGTTTTTGTTATTGCAATTTGGCTGGGGCTGCGTTTGAACCGGCCACCTTGGGTATATGGGGCCGGCACCCTACTCACTGAACCATAGGCACCGCCCACATTAATCTGAATTTTAAAAAGAAAATAAATTATTTAAAAAGTTAGGCCTCCATATTGCAATAGTTTTTGTGTGAAAAGATAGTTATAATAATAACATACACAAAATTTTAAAAGTATCGTATTTTTTATTATAAGTTGAATCATAAAAGACATAAGTACTCAAAGCATAACTATCTGAAAGTCTTTAAAATTGCACTATGGATATAAAATGACTACATATTACAAACGGCTTCATGGAAAATAAAACCATTGTATTGGGAAATGGTTTTTACCGAGATCTTCTTAGGCTCCTAAATTGTCAACAAATTATGTGCAGATTGAATGACTAGACAAAATTTTATTTAAAAAAAATCCTCATTCCTTATTTTGAAAAATGTCTTGGTGGTACTATTTATATTAAGTTATAATGTATGGATGCTGCTTTATTTCAAAGAATTTTGGAGCCCATTGAGTTTTCCAGGAGATGTTCAAAGAATGTGTAGTTTTCATCGTACCATACTGCAATGTGCAGCAGCATAATTTCCCTTGGAAGAGAATTAATGAAAACATCTTGACATTATGATTATGGACATCTGTCTTTGTTTACATTCATCTCAGC
The DNA here is from genome assembly GCA_963574355.1 of Loris lydekkerianus. Classification (NCBI taxonomy): domain Eukaryota; kingdom Metazoa; phylum Chordata; class Mammalia; order Primates; family Lorisidae; genus Loris; species Loris lydekkerianus. The sequence continues at coordinate 3,822 of CAUYPK010093216.1, read as the reverse complement.
TTAATACAGAAAATGTCAAAGAAAGAATGTAGAGTGAAAATTGTGTATCTTTCGGTTTTACTTTCATTGCTTAGCACAAAGGATGAGAAAGGCATTGTGCTTCTTGTGTGGTAAACGTTTGACTAATGGATGCAAAAAGCCAACAGAGCTGAAAGGAAATGTTTTATTGCTCCATCCTGGACCATATGGATTTTTCTTGCTCTTGTTATTATTGGTTTTGTTGTTGTTTAAATGATGTTAATTTGAAATATCTGGAACTTCACAATTTGGATTTGTACCAACACAGAACTTTGCCTTAAAACATCCTACAATTTTGCTTACTCTCTTGCCAGGCAAAAGAAGTAACATATGTTTGGATAGTCCTGGAGAAGCCAGGGAACTGAAAATAAGAGGGATAATATTTTAATCAAAACATTTTTAATTGTTTTCATCTTTCACAATTAAGACAAATAGAAAATATGAACTATATTCATGAAAATATGACCACATAAATTTTATTCAAAGTAAATATATATAATTTTATTCAAAGGAATTCATACATAGAACTTTTTTACCTAGATTATTTTTAATATTGAAGTATGCACTTTTAGTGACAATACAGATCAATATCAACATCAATGCTTGCAATTTATTTTATTCATATATAGTTTTCAACAGTTTTCTTCTTTACATATATATGCTTCTAAAATCATCTTGTATTGTGGACTATTACTTTTCAGAGAAATCCAAAACCAAGAGCATCATCTATACTAGTTTACATTACCTTAATTTATTCTAGAAGATGTGACCAAACTCTTTCAAACATTTATTTTTACTAATGTCTAATACTTTCTAAAGGACAGTGGTAATTTTTGGTATCCTATATTAAAATTCCATCAAGATAGCTAAGTTAATATTTTATTCAAAATTGGCCTTAACATAAGTACATTTTCTATTTTAGAAATAATTTATTGATGGTCTCCTATGCCAAATAAGGCATTAACTGTTTTACACCTCACAAGCATGTACTTTTTCCCTATCTAACTTACTAATAATATTTGTCATAGTGTTTATTTAAGGCAATACTTGGTGTTTACATTTCTGTGGCAATTTACAAACATCTGGCTGACAGCTGGGAGGTGTCAGTCAGCCAGCGTCACCTGGCAGCATTTTCAGTTAAATTAGGTTTGAGGTGCACCCGTAGATTTTGAATCAGAACCTACATTTTAACATTTTCCAGTTTAGTTTTTGATTCAGTAAATGTGCAGTATTACATGAGATAAAGATTATGCAAAATTTTCTAAACAATATCTTCAACGATGCCCACGCTGCTGGTCCTCCGACTAACTTTTGTAGCAAGAGCATAGGGAATCATGATTACCCTCCACTTTTGTATAATATTTTCTTACAATATATTAACACTATCTTTTTCTGTCATTTTAAAAATAAATAACTATCAATAATCTAGCTCTCTACTTTCTGGCAGAGCTCAGCATTGCATCCGTAGTTACATAATAGATCTTTCTTCCCTGTTTTACCCTTTTCGGATAAGATTCATGAAATTTACAATGATCCTTTTTCTCTGAATCAGGATGGTTGAGTTTTACATCAACTCAGTTGTAGTCCGGGATCACCCTTAACTAGCATAGGGTCTGGTCAACCACAGAATTTAGGGGACCCAGTGAAAAATGAATATACGAGAACCCTCTTTCCAAAAGCAAATAAAAATGCCAATAGTGGTATTAAAGTATAGAACATGTTTTCTTTCTTCTATAATCTCTCTTCCTCTCTTACCTTCTTTTTTCCCTATGGCATCATTTTAAACTATTCTAATGTAAGGAAAAAATTTTTAAGTAAGCAAAAAGTTAAATTATTAGCATAAATTTTATTTTTTATATTTATATTACATATGGCCAAATTTAAATACACATAAGAGCTTTTAAATCGTATGAGGGATCATCAAAGTTATTTAAATCTTATTCTTTTTTTGTGCACACACATTTTGTTCTTACTACAACTATGAAAACACTGCTTGAAAATGAGTTCTCATTTCACTTCCTATTAATATTTCATTTCACTTCCTATTTTCACCCTCCACACTTGTTTACTGATACATAAGAAAAGAAAAGGAAATATAGATTTCCTATGTATCGTTCCCTTTGATATCATCATTTTTTATTGTAAGTAGTTGACTAATACAGGGAAGTAACATGAAAAGTAAAGGGTATAATAGGGTCACTTAGTCCTTCTTATTTACTATGCTGTAAACTGTGTTGTGCTTTAAAAGCAAGTACTGGTTCAAAAAGAAAATGTTGCTTCTCCTGTTGTTAATGCCACACTTCCGTGTAGATAGAAAAAGTTACCTTGTAATGGCTTGGAGCCTTTCTGAATCCTCATTCATCTTGTATCCTCCAAAATTGTGTTCCTGAGGCATTTGGAATGCTGTATGTGAATCCCAGAACTGCAGATACACATTGCACATTTGTTCTGCTTATGTGTATGTGCCATTGTCGCAGAAAGTGTTCCTTACAAACGCTTTGAAAGATAGAATTATTAAGAATTTTAAGACAGAGTCAACTGAGCCTTAACTCAAGTGCAGGGCCCTTGCTCTGTGCTAATGCATACACCTCAAGTGGCTCTGACTAGTGCACAGAGAATGAACTTTGAATCTTAAATAACTTGCTTCCATGAACTCATGCCTTCTTTCTTAAACAACTTCTTTAAAGAGAATTTTTGCCTCTTTTACAATAAGATCACAAAATTTTGGTAAATTGTCCGTGCTCTCTGTAGGGGAATGTGGCTTTGCATAATTTGTTTCATATGCAGATTTTCATACATGCCCTCTTTTTATTTTATTTTATTTTCACCATACACTGGTTTTATATAACATTTGACAAATTTTCATCACAATGGTTAACATGCCCTCATTTTTGTTATGACATTTAGATGATTTACTCACTTAAATTTGAAATACTCAGATCATAGTTTCACAGTTCATGATTTCAGGGAGTCCTTCAGTTGTTAACAAAGTGTGATTATGACTATTTACTTTTTTTTTTTAAGTATGTTTCAATTTTTTTTTTTTTTTTGATTACAAGATTACTTAAATTATCCAGATTTAATCTCTGTATAGCTGGCCCTGAAATCGATAAGTCATTATAGAATATAAGCCCATTGAGTGCTTCATCTATTAATGATTTCCAAGTACATTAGGAGAGCAGACCAATCTGATCACAGGCCAGGATTCTGCCTATAGACACTGCAATGACCAGTGCTAATGTGCAAGCAGAGTGAAATATAGAAACAGAATTTTGGGAAACAACCTGCACAGTTTCTAAGTCTATCAATCTATTACTCTTAGATGGGTAGCACTAGGAATGTTTATAACCTTAGCTTACACTATATATATGTATGTATACATATACACTTTACGCTTCAATAAGGACTTTAGAAAATTGTGACTATCTTAATAATATTATTAGTAATTATTTAATCTATAATAGTGCAAATTAATAACATGTATAGAATAAACATAGTATAATAAAATAAAGACTACCTATATAGTGAATGGTGTAATCTGTCCTGAATCTGATTTTTATCAATTTTTTTCCTTTTAACTTCAGTAGAAATATTGCCTACATGGCCAAATTATTAAAAATAACCAGATGAAGGCCAAATAAGTATTAGTTTTATTTGTAATCATATAAGATTATCTGAAAGCTTTTTTTTTTTTTTTTTTTTTTTTTTTTTTATATATTGTTTCGAATTTTTTAACGGTGGGTAGTTTGGTTTGGGGGCGCCGCAAAAACCAACATATTGTGGTTTGGTGTTTATATTGACTCC
>CAUYPK010093212.1:0-20711 GCA_963574355.1 Loris lydekkerianus | reverse complement strand
TTGTCTTTGCTCCCCCCCGGCCGGCCCGGGGTTGGGGGGCCCCCCCTGCCCCCCCTTTTTTTTTTTTTTTTTTTTTTTTTTTTTTTTTTTTTTTTTTTTCCTTCTTCCCTCTTCTAAATATGCTAACTGATGGAGGGCTGTGATGTGATGACCAGGGAATATCTCACGGTGAATGTTTCAGATCCTGTTGCCCACTCACATTCTGCTGAAGCCTCTAATCTATTAACAGCTACATTAAATCTAGTTTTCTTGAATCGTTTGTATTTAAAAAAATTTGCCATCATTACAAAAAAAAAAAAAAATGAATTGCTTAAGTGCAAAATACTATTACCTCAATAAATAGAAAAAAATGGTATTTATCCCATTGTTGGTAAAATCTTTTAAAATCTGTGTTGCCCACTTCACAAATTGGTTTTTGCTTATTTTGCTGTGTGGGTGAGCCGTATTATGCTGAAATGTTAAAGAAAGATTTTAGAGTAAAAAAATATGTGGGCTTAAAACTTTGACTACATTTACTGTTTTTTTTTTTTTTTTTTTTTTTTAATTTCCTAATATTTACTTGTCTTTGTAGAATGGGATAATACATTCCCATTACAATACATTCAAATTACAATATATAAGTACAAGAAGCCACACACAACTCAGGAAAAGCTTTACAATCATCCATTAACCATATATATTTCTGAGGTTTATCTAGAGCCTCACTGTGGGATTAAGAATAGATTTATTACTTAATATACACATACAATGGTGATATTTTAACAACGGTGTACGTAAAATTTGAAGACGGTGTGTTAATGCCTTGACATTTCAGGAGTATGAAATCACTCCCTGCACTTTCGTACATCAGCTGTTAAAGTGAGTGAGCTATCGTCTGGTTCCAAGTATTAATGATCTTCCTATGTCTTCCACTGAGATTGTTATTTTATACATATGTATTTCATTAGAAATCAGCAGAAACACCAGAAACACCTTTTAAAGCCTGTCAGTAGTAATAACTTACTCTTGGAAGGAACTCGGAGATTGGCAAGGACCACCTCTAGGGAATCAGCTTGGACTCGAAGTACATAGCTTGTCCTGGTTTCATAATCCAGAGGGGCATTCACGTAGATTACGCCGGTGACATTATTAATTCCAAACTCCTCTAGAATTTAAAATATAATAGTTTTTATATTTTATTCTATAAGGAAATAAATTCTCTTTAAAAAAACACTTATTTGTATCTAGAATAATGCATAAAAGTGACACACTGCTGGTTTTTGAAAACAATTTTCCAATTCTTGAAATTATAAACATTAGTATTTCCCTAATGTTGCCCTGGTTGCAGTTTTTCTGTGTTTTGTTTTGCTTTGGTATTCTCCTGGAAATCAATGTTTCCATGGTCAATTGCTTTTGGGATACACTAAATAAAATATCCCTCATCACATACTCATATGGTCTTCTACTATACTACAGATTCTCAGAAGTTTTATTTTAAAAAAAACCCATTTAATTTTATTTAGCCAAGTTATTTTTGATCTTAGTGAATTATTATACTCTTTATAATGTAATGCATCTTATTATCTTATAAATTTAATGTTTTGCTAAGAACACTTTAGAGAGCAAATCGATAATTTAGTATGTTGGTTATTTAGAAAAAAATAATTTATAATTCTAAATACCTTAAAATACATTGCCCTTTATGCCTATATTTTTATAAATTTTTACATAATACATTTGAGTGAAGAGCAGTGTACTTAAATAAACTTTATAATATCTCAACTCTTACTCCCTCTATACTTTTTTCTCCATACTTTTTCCTCCGTACTATTTCTTCCATGAAATTGACCACTTATAAATTTATATATTTAATAGATGTTATTTTCCAATTCCTCTAATTGGAGTGTTAAATTCTGTGAGGGCAGGCAGCAGTCTAGTACGGTCACGATTTCATCCCTAGTGGTGGAAGAGGACTCGGTATGCAACAAAAGCTCAAAAAATATTTGTTTAATGAATTAATAAATGAATTAAATATAAAGATAGTCACTGTGGGGGGAGAGGTTAAAAAACATTGTCACTTTGCTAACTCCAAGAAAAAGAACAGAGAGAATAAGAAAGAGACATCAGAACAGGATGAGAAATCGTAGCTTTAGTCATACGTTGGAAGTTCAAGGAAAAAGACAGCACGATTCTGGTTAGGGAGAAGGCATCATAACAGCAGAGACACACAAGAAAGGCAATAAAAGTAAGATGTTGAACACTTGCTGAGCTGTACAGGCAACGCTTTCTCGTAATAGTTGGTCATTCATATGCTTTAAAAGGCCTTGTTAATTTCCTTACAAACCGCTTAGGGGTGTTTATAGTTCATTTCTTTCTTAGATATTTAATATTAGTCAATTTACAAGTATCTATGAAGTAATTCTTGGCTATCTACAATATGCCTGGCTTTCTAGCATTTTAAAAAGGAGAACAGAGGACAACTAACCTGTGACTGACGGGTGAAAGCAAGAGTCGGTGAGAATGTCTGAAGCACAGACTCACTTCTCGAGGCTTGCCAACTACCTTAGTTCTTAAAGTGATTTGTAGAAAAAATCCAAATTATTTTTTTTATGATCCTTAACTGCATGTCTAATTTATCGCTTGTAGAACATCATATAATACACATGGCTTTGAACATGGATGTGCTTTTTTTGGCATTCAGCTTAGTTATGATTATAACAACTCTTTAGGATTGGTGAAAATGTGACATGGATGTTACAAAAAGTGTAAAGAGACTCCTGTAGGCAATAATTAGGACTAAAAGCTAAAATACCATGTATTAATTTTGAAGAAATGTCTTTAAAATATTACCATATTAAAGTTAAGGGGAAGGTTTCTAAAATTAGATATTGAGCATTTCTTAATGAAAAACGTCATTTTAGCCAACATCGTTGGATTTTTAACAAGTTCAGCATATAGAGTTATCAATCACATTTAAGATGGGCATAATTTTATGAGAAAAAAAACAGGATGAATAATCTAAAATTAGTCCAAACCTAAGTTTATTGGTGTATAGTTAAAACACAGACTGACAATCTCCTCACCTTCTTCATTTCCTGAAACGATGGAGTACACAATACTCTGATTAATGGCGGCAGCAGAAATTACTCCAACCATGGTCCCCCTGGGGGCAAGTTCACTTACTGGCGGAGGTCTGCAGGTTTAGAGAAGATCATTTATTGGCTTTTTAAAACTGCTTTTAAAAAGCAACTTCAAGTTCACAGAAAAACTGAAAGATCAACGATTTCCTATATACCCTTGGCACGCATAACCTTCTTTATCATCAAATCCCCCACCAGAGTAGGAAATGTGTGACAGTCAGAGAGCTGACAGACACTTCATAATCACCCAAGTCCACACTTAACATTAGGGTCCACTGTGGTGTTTACATTCTGTGGGTTGGACAAACTTACGACTTGTATCCACTATTACAGTATATCATGTTTGAATTGCTGACATACAGAAACTTCAAGTTGACAAGTATGTGGTACAATAGATTAATTAGTATACATGGCTGCACTATTAGAGCAATGGATTATTGATTTATGACAGATCAAATCATATACTACATGTTCAAAAGTTTAATATAGGAACATAGGTTGGTCCTATGCTGGCATAATTTTCAAAAACTAAATTCCTTTATATGAAAGCAGTCATTGTTTAAATTGTTTATTTGTCTATCTTGTTACTACATAAAACTAAATTTTATACTTTCCATAATCTGATTTCTTAATCTTTACAATTTAGAGCAATACAATGTCTGAAACTAATGTGTCTTTCTTCAGCTTTAGCATTAGGAAAACTGGACTTTTTATTTTTAATAGTAAAAATATATTTTGTATGCATTTTGGCAACCTTGGGTACACAATCAAGATGGAAATAATTATTCTGGGAATAGTAACTGACACAATTTATGAAGAAATCTAAATCCTATGTACACCACTAAAAGCATTTAAAATTGTATTTGTTAGTAAATGTTTAAACAGATGTACTTCAAGACAATCCTCATTAACCTTTGTCTTAATTGTTTTGGAACACTTCTTTCTACCAGAATTAAAACATACTACAAAAATGCAATTTTCTCCTGGCCATAATTAAATGAACCTTTATGATAATGAGCATTAGCTTACAAAATCTCAAGTCCTTTCTGTGTATGGCCAGGAAGGACCCACTTTGTTACTGTTTTATGCCCTGGAAAGTACCAGTTACATGATTGAGGCAAATTACATACTCTCTTTGGAATCATATGTGCCTTGGACACAAAATGAAGGAGTTACTGTAAACCAGGATCCATTAAGTTACATAAATAGAGAAGGTATGAATATAATAAATTCAATAAAGCAGACTGGGTATAAATTTAACAGGAGCAGAGATGGAAGTTGGGCTCTAGACAACATGTAACCACTGTAATAATGCAAGTCCCGTGGGACTTTTTTAATTGACAAAGGAGATTCAATGGGATTTCCATAAACTTTTAAATTTTGGCAACCAATAGAATTTATTTTTTAAAATACCAGGTGCCTAGATTTTATTTATTGGCTGACAGTTGTTGATTTTCAGATTAGATAAACTATCTCTAATGTATTTTTCAATTCCATCAGTCTAAAATGGATCTAATATGATTCACTATTCCCTTTTTTCTTTCTGCTGAGTATAATCAAAAACAATTACTTAACTTCAGAAGCCATGAATTATGACCAAATTAAAAATTTTCTAAGGTTTTAATACATTTTCTCACTGTTAATTTGTAAACTGCGTTTTGTTCATGTATGATCACTAACGCATCACTAGCCTTCTTTCAATTTAATTGTTTACACCAAATTCATAACAAATAGTTGCTGAGTGTCTAAAATTCATCCTCCTCGGGGCAAGTTCACTTACTGGCGGAGGTCTACCTTTCAGGCAAACTTGATGCCAATACAAATTGACAAAAACACTATTAAAGGAGCACTTGAAACAGGCAGGGACCAGTAAAGGAATTGATGACGCCCGAGAGACAGGTACTAAGTAGATGGATACTCCCCAGACCAGGAGGGCTTAACATATGCTCAGTTATCTCTTTCACAGATATGGACCTTGAACTCTAGGCACACAAATGATCACATTGAAATAATGACCTCAGGAAGGGCCTTCATCAAAGGCTCTTTCAGCAGGCTTGATTGGCATTGGGTTTGATATCCTGGCACAGTCCTGTTGGCAATCTGGTTTCTATCTGCTTCCAGGGGGCAACACTTCAAACTTTATTATGTGTTTTAAACAAAATTCACAGTTTTGACTAAAATGCCAAAATCACTTCAACTAATACTTTCAAATTTTATTTGTATTATTTGTTCATTTCATTTATCTTATTGTTTTTACTAATCGAGTATGTTCTCATCCCTTTTAGTCTCTGCCTCTCAAACCTTAAATCCATAAGGTTTATGGACACTAGAGACACTCATTAAAATTTTCACATTTTCTTAATATCATGTTCAAAAATTCTGTTTTAATAGGCCCAGCAGGACAGGCTTCAAGTTTCAGGTTCAAAAGAAGCCCAAATGAAATTTCAATTAAAAAATGCAGTTATGATAGATATGAAATTCAAATTTTATTAACTCATTAATGTCACTATAGGCATTGACATTACCTCTCTAAACATTACATGTACAATAACTGTGTGTGTTTAAATTAATAGATCTTAAATTTTTATTGTTGTTTTTAGGATAATGTTATAGGGAAAAAAGATAACCTCTTTCACTGGACCTAAAAATTTTCTGTTCTTCATCTACTCACATTCCACTCTCCTCCCAAACCCCTGGCAACCAGTGATCTTCTTACCAACTCTACAGTTTTGCCTTTTCTAGAACATCAAATGTTAAAATCATACACCATGTGGTTTTTTCAGACTGGTTTCATCCTTTTGCAAAATACACTTAATGTTTCTCTATGCCTTTTTGTTACTTGATACCTTATTTCATGTCCCTGCAGAATAATATGATATTGCATTTATTTACCATAAATATTAATAGCTACATTTTAGAAAAAAGAAATCCATCAAAATAACTACAACTGTTTCTTAAAAATAAATCTTTCCAGATAAATTGACAACCAGAAAAGTTAACTGCTTCAGTATTTATATGCAAAATACTTATAATTTCCCTTATGGAGACATAAATTAATTCATAGATGTCTTTTCAAAATTTTTTATTTTATTAAAAATATAAAGTACAATAAATCCCTTTTAGTTAAATACATTCTATCTGAGTTATCTGAAAAAAGATTACACAAAATTAACATAATTTGCCATGTCCAAATTTTAGAATCAGTTTTTACAGTATAAATATAGGTGAAACAATTATTCTGTTATTTAGAAGCTACTGTTATTCCTGGGCTCACGAAGTAACACTAAAAGTAAATGTTGCATGTGTCACATAAAGCTTCTAATTATTTTAAATGCTATGCAGTTTAGGATGTAAAAGTGTTTGTAAATACATGCTATATAAAGTTTCACTGGGATTCAATCTCACTCTATTGCTTCCTTTCTACTGAGAGACAAATCTAATTTATTTTGACATGTTTGAATTCAATATACTTGCAAATTAGTACCAATTAAGAAACTTTTTTTATACCTACTATGAAAATATTTAATGAAAATGTGAAGGGGAAAAAGCGCCCACTGGAACTCCTGTTATTTGTTAACTTTGGCATAATTGCATCAGAATCATCTAATTTGATACATTTAACTAAGGAAAACAGTTTTAAAAAGACATGAATCAGGAGAAATTAGATAAGAGATATAGATAAGAAAATGAATAAAGGATCAAATGATTAGACAGTGCTTTTTAACATTTTTTAATAGGCTGCTTGTTCAGTATCATTAAGAGTTTTGCTGTACTCAGGTCCACAAAGAAGCAGGCCGAGCGTGGTGGTTCATACCTGTAATGCTAGCACTCTGGGACATTGAGGTGGGTGGATTGACTGAGCTCAGGAGTTGGGAACCAGCCTTAGCAAGAGCAAGATCCCATCTCTAATAAAAATAGAAAAACTGGCCAGGACTTGTGGCAGGTGCTGGTAGCCCCAGCTACTTGTGAGGTTGAGGAAAGAGGATCGCTTGAGTCCAAGAGGTTAAGGGTTTAAGGTTGCTTTGAGCTATGAGGTCACAGCTTCTACCCAGGGCAACAGGGTGAGACACACACACACACACACACACACAAACACAAAAAAAAAAAAAAAAGAGGAAGAGGAGGAGGAAGAGGAAGAGGAAGAAAGAAGAAAGAAGAAGAACTCTTTCTGAAAATATTTGAAATCTAAAACTACAGCGTAGGATACTAGTATATTTGTTCATTCATTTCATTTATCTTATTATTTTTACTAATAGAGTATATTCTAATCCCTTTTAGTTGTTGCCTCTCAAACCTTAAATCCATAAGAAGCTTCTGGAAGCACTCATTAAAATTTTCACATTTTCTGATCATGCTCAAAAATTCCATTTTAGTAGGTTCATGACTTCAGGCTTTAAATTTCATTTGTAAAAAATTCCCAGGCAGTAAAGAGAGTAAAGGTTTGGACAATCAAGCTCTGAGAAATGATGGGCTTCTCCCTCCCTCTGCTTTCCTCCAGCCTCCCTGTTCTTCCTCTGTCCCTTCGCCATGTGTTAGTCCTTGAGCAAACAGCAATGGACGTCCTCTGTACCCAGATGGGGAACCTACCACCATCTGATTTTAAGATCATTTTTTTTTTAATGTACTAAAGAAGGCAATAAAAACTTCATCTTTCTCTGTTGCACCCCTTTTAATTAAAGAATTTGTCATGAAAATTTGGATTCAGTCAAAAGGTAGCACTTAGGGACCAGGAAAACACCAGTTTCCTTACAGCAACAGGTTCCTACTTAGAACCTAGGTGACTCTGGGAAAATTACTTGGCTTCTCTGATTTTATTTCTTTACCTGTAAAATGGGGACATTATTTACTTCAGAAGTTTTCTGAGTGTAGAAAAAGATCCTCTATATAAAAAAAAGCTTTTCTTGTGCCTAACATATACATGCAGTAGTTGCTCCACAAACTATGGCTTTAATTAACATTATTTTATAAGTTCTGCTTCTGGAAGTTTAGTTGAAATATTATAATGATATATAAATTTATCTCATAGACAGTAAGTACAGAAAAATAAAACTTAAATACTTGTTTGTTTATTTATTTATTTATTTATTTATTTATTCATTCATTCATTCATTGAGATAGAGTCTCAAGCTGTTGCCCTGGGTAGAGTGCTGTGGCATCACAGTTCACAGCAACCACAAACTCTTAGGCTCAAGTGATTCTCTTGCCTCAGCCTCCCTTGTAGCTGGGGCAACAGGCACCCGCCCACAAAACCTGGCTACTTTTTTGGTTGTTTTTTACAGTTGTCATTGTTGGTTTAGCTGGCCTGGGCTGTGTTCGAACCCACCAGCCTGGGAGTATGTGGCTGGCACCCTACCCACTGAGCTACAGGCGCCGCCTATTTATTTTTTGAGACAGAGTCACACTCTGTTACTCTAGTCCAGAAGGCCATGGCATCCGCATAGCTCAAAGCAACCTCTAACTCCTGGGTTCAAGTGATATTCCTGTCTCAACCTTCTAGACAGCTGGGACTACAGATCCCCACAACAACATCTGTCTATTTTTTTTTTTTTTTTTTCTATTTTTAGTAGAGGCAAGGGTCTCACTTTTGCTTAGGTTGGTCTTGAACTCCTGAGCTCAAGCAATCTTTCACCTCAGTTTCCCAGAGTGCTACGGTTACAGGCCTAAGCCACTGCACCCTGCCAATACGTTTTAATAAGTTATAAATAGTGATACATATCCTAGTTACCCTGATTTTATCGCTTCACATTTCAAGCATGTATCAAATACCACATGTATGCCAGAAATATATTAATCATATGTATCAATAAAAATAACAAGTAAATTATATTTCAGCTAATATTATAAAGTATCTCATACATTCTGATTTTCCCTTATAGTTCTCAAGCATATATCAGTTTTATATGTCAAACGGAGATGACATATTGTTTTTTACTATTATTACAGTTTTATATCAAAGACAATTTTTGGTTTCATTCTAAAACAACTACCATGGGGTGAAATGGGTATAAGCACTGGCTGGTAACAGTACAAGCTGGTTCTAAAATTTAACAATTACAACAAAATAATTTTTACTCATTCATGCAATATATGTTTATTGAATATAAATCCCCTGAAAACTCTACCAATATTAGAGTTAAGTGGATACTACATTTATGGAGGTCATAGACTCACAGTCAAAGCATACCCTTGTGTAAACAATTATAGCAAAATCTAGTCAGTGTATTAATAGCAGATCCTTGGTTATAAGTTCAGTAGGACACATGGAAGTCACCGTTCATAGTTTGTGTTCCTAAAACTTACAAACTAACTATGAATAGAAATAAGGGGCTACATCTTTGATGAAACGATTAAGCCAGGGATATTTATGCCTGGATGCCTGATATATTTATTAAAAACAGGCTGTAATGTAGGCATTTATATGTTTAGTAATAATCTCTGAGCAAACAAATTTGAATTGTACTTCATTTACCTACATAAAAATGGCTCTTTTCTCCTTCATAAATACATTTTTCCAAGGGCACAACAGCAAACTTGTGAAACAAGGTATTTAATGGTTTATTGATTACTTTCTATTGATTAGACTAGATTTTATGCCTCTAAATATTAAATAGTCATGTAAAAATGAGAAATCACCATAAAATTTTGAAATATGTTAGTGTAGTCATACAAATAACATCAGCTAGGGAAAAAAAAAAAAAAAAAAAAAACTAGACAGAGCATCTGATATTTTAAGTCATTCTAAGTTAACAGCTTGATAGACTAGCTTTAACATAGTTTTAAAATTTTTGGAAAAATGGAGATAAATCCTTCTTTATAGGTGTTATTCATATCCCAGTAAGATAATGAACATTTACAATTATGCCATTTAAGGATATGCCATTTAAGATAAGGTATGCCACTTTAATGCATAGTTAAAATAAGAAAACAAGAAAACAGAAAACATATATCTGTCCCTAAATCTAACCTTTTTTTTTGTTTTTGCTATTTTTTATTTTAAAAATGCATCTATTTAATCCCCATCCTGTTTCTTTGTCCACTTGCCCTCTGTTGTTGTTAAAAACTGAAAATAGTTTTTAAAAAGCTGAGGGGTTGTTTTGACAACAAGACTTAGTATCATAATTTCTCCATAAATATGATAATTTATTATTTAGATTCCCTTATGTTTCACATGTCCATTTTTTAAAAGATTCACTATGTTTACTATGATCAAGTTTTTCTTTTCTTTCTTTTTTTTCATTTTTTTGGATAGTAGCTACCTGATACACTGATAAATTAAAACAAATAAGATAATACATCTAAAAATCTCAATTCTGAATTTTTTAAATTGAGAATAGAAATGTTATAAAATAAGCAATAATATTCAGTTGTTTTTATGCCACCTTTTATAATATGACTTTTGCTCTCAACAAAATATTTGTTTTAAGATTTTTGACTTTTCTAAGCTATCCGGTTTTTCACTTTGAAGATAGAGACCACCAGGTTGGCACCTGTAGCTCAGTGGCTAGGGCACCAGCCACATACACCAGGGCTGGCAGGTTCAAACCCGGCCCAGGCCTGCCAAACAACAATGACAATTACAACAACAAAAAAATAGCCCGGTATTGAGGTGGGTGCCGGTAGTCCCAGCTACCGGCTGGGACTTGCCGGCTGAGGCAAGAGAATTGCTTAAGTCCAAGAGTTTGAGGTTGCAGTGAGCAACCATGTGACATCATGGCACTTTACCGAGGGCAATATAGTAAAACTCTGTCTCAAAAAAAAAAAAAAAGAAAAAAAAAAAAAGATTAGAGACCATTATCACGGTATGCTGATTAAAATGGGTAAATTTTCTATGCTATTCCTCCTATCCAGAGGTGAAGTTTATTTTCCCTTCTCTTCTGTCTAGATTATTCCTGCCATTAATCATTCCTGCCAACAGAATGAGATGAAAGTGACATTGCTGTTTCCATGAAAGGGAGGCCTTGTAGCTTGTGCTCACATATGGGAGAACTGTCCTGAGCCTACACATGAAAAATTCCAGCACAGCCTCTTTGAGTATGAAAAACCAGAAGGAAAGCCCAAGTCACTGCAGTCACTTCAGCTTTAGGAGGATGCCCACCTGAGATTAGTTGAGGCAATTCACAAGAGCTTTAGAAAATACAAATTATCTTTGCCTTTAGTCACTAACTTTTGGGAATAACACAGACAAAAATTGATTCTTAGAAGTTGGGCATTGCCATAATAAAAACCTAAAGCATATGACATTGGTTTTGGGACTAGACATGGGGCATTCGTTTTAAGATTGGCTGTTAGTAAGTAGATGGAAAATGAGTGAGAAGGCTTTTAAGGGAGGTTAGAGAGAGAACAGACAGTGGAGTGTGTAAAGATGATGAGAAAATTGTTACTTGGGGTTAGAAAATGACAACTCTGGTTTGGTTATTTCAAAACAATTGGCAAAATTGAACATTAGCCAAATATTTTATCTTTAATACACAGATACTTGAATCAAGAAGAGATACACTTAAGGAACTGCGTCTACATTTGAACTTGACCTAAATAATGTGATCCTGAACTATAGGCCTGTCATAATGAAGAAAATCTTTTGGAGAGACTAGTGAAAGATTGCAAATAATTTTGGACAGAAGATAGATTGTGGTGCTATAGTGAATTAAAAATGAACACATATCTTTCTGTTTGTTGTATAAAGAAATGAAATCGGGTCTATTTTTTCTCCTTTTGAATTTGGGCTGGATTGCTTTGATTAATGTAATGCAAATGAGTGTGTGTGTGTGTGTGTGTGTGTGTGTGTGTGTACATACATACTTGGACCTCAGGCAGGACATGGCAATCTAGTCTAGATTCCTTGATAATAGAAAACTTCATAAAGCGAAGCCCATGCATTATCCCAGATTTTGACCACCATCCCACCCAATAATCAATATTTTGATTATTGATCAAAATATTTTTAAAGTTCCCCTCAACTTATCTAAATTTAAGACAAGTTTCTTCCTCATTTCTGCTCCCACCTCCTTTTTCTTAGAATATTTGCTTTAAAAAACTTGCAATTGTAAAATCAGGTGTCTGCGCCTTTGACTATAAATCTTTTTAAAAACTTCTTGACAGTTTTATAATTTAAAAATGTCTTTGTCAAGGGCCTGAGAGCACTCCCTTTGAAAACATAATAATTAAAGAAAACAGTAACCTTATTTGGTTTCTATAGGAGACTAGGAAGCCGCCTTTGGCAAATACCTTATTTCAAGTTGTTATTACCACCTGTTATGAAGGTAGGAGAAAATTTACTTTTTTCTTTTTGTAAAGCCAATTAGCAAACACAAATAACCTACAGATCTCTCAACCGACTCTTAACAACTTTTTACTCCCTTATTTCAGAAGAGTTGATCGCAGACTGAGCTCCGGTTTCTCTTTTCCATGGCAACAGCCTTGAATAAATTCTTCCTTGTCTATTTAAATTAATCTGGTGCCTTGTTTTGCCTTGACAATACCATAATTTAAGCCAAGTGAGACAAGCAGAACTTATGTAACTCTGGGCTGGAACACAAACTCCATTTTCTGGGCCTACGCAGCCTCACAAACAAGTTTGATCAATGTTCCACCTAAGTCACTACTGCCTGTGAAGAGTAGGACACCACATACAGCCACATTCCTACTCCACGGCAGTTTTGAAATTAACTTCTGCCCACAGGCCTTTGGTGTCAATGGCTGTGACATGTTTTAGGCAGACATTCCATTTCCCCAAACCCCGCTGTGCCTGCAGGGAAGGCGGTATGATTAGAAACTGTATCTGAGAAGCCAGAGTGCAATGGTAAGGAGGCAATCTCTCCGGACCCCTCCACTGTGGTGAAGGTTTTGCTTTCCTCTTTCTTTACCTGTAATGAAATTTGTCCTACTTACTGGTGGCCCATGATTCAGTCTTTTATTCCCGAGACCAAGGACCCAGCAGAGAAATTCCAGTAACAGAACTGCCAACAAGTCAACCCACAAAATCAGTTTAAAAAGTAATCTTGTCTTAAGCCATTAAATTATTAAATTTGGAAAGGCAGTTATACAATGAGAAATAACTGACACACATAGGAAATACCGTATCCTATACTGAATAAAACTGTTGCAAATATCAGGCCAGTAGGTCACCAACCATTTGTAGGATACCTGTCATTAGTAAAGTATAGTCAGTTCCCAATTTATGATGGTTTGACTTAGGATTTTTCAGCGTTACAGTGGTGTGGAGGTGGTACTCATTCAGCATGCTCCTTAATTTACAATGGGGTTACATCTGGATAGATCCCTCTAGTCCCTGCTTATATCTATTGCTGTAGCCAAATTATTAAGAAGACCCATCCTTTCTCTCCAAATTTTCCTACTTCTGACATAAATTATATGATCATAAACTATACTGGACACCATATGAATATACTAAATGAGAAAATTTGGCCTTCTCACTTCAAAAAATTACACTCTAATTAGTGAGGCACATCATGCACATAATCAGAATTCTGTTTTTAATTATACATTATTTGACATTAATATAGTAATTCCTGCTTTCCCTTATGTGCAATTGCCTGATATATCTTTTCCTATCACTCTATTTTTGTGCATGTGTTTGGTTTAAATACGTTGTTCAATGGCATCCAACCATGGACAAAAGTTTAGTGGAAATAAAACGCAGTATTAGAAGAAGATGAAGAAAATGGCACAGCTATTAAGCACCAGTGGATTTTGGAGATGAATGACTTCATCATTATAAATTGGTGATAAAAGTGACATGATGGTGAATCAACATTTAAATTGCATAAAAATCTACTTTTCATACAGAATGTGGAACACAGAGCATCTTCTCTAAAGATTCCCTGCATATGTCATTTGCCTCTTTAACACCATTCAATGTCTTCAGATTTTTCTGGGATAATGAACGACGACTTTAATACGGCTCATTAAGTCCCTTCGCACTTGCGCTCTACCTACTCCTCCAGACTCGTCATCTTAGAACTCTAATTAGTATGCTATTTTGCCTCAAAATGTGTTTGCATTAATTACTAATAAAATGAAATTCATATACCCTGTTATAGGTTTAACTTGAATTAAAATTCCCCATAGATATAATGTGCCAAAAAAAGAATGGGAGCTACAAAATCACCCTTTGTATGGAAAAGCTTGCCCTAAATTGTAAGTCGTAGATTTAGAATGAACAGTTTGAACTTGAGTCCTTTGTGGCTGGAAAACTTGCTTCACTTTGCTACATGAGCAAATGCCAAACCTTGCATGACCTTGAAGGTGTGAAGGAGAAATTAAATTCCAGGTGGGAACAGAGGGAGCCTATGAAAATTGCAACGAAGGATTTTCACAGTCATTCTTTCAATAGTTAAAGAAACAAAATCAATTATGTTTGAGGCAAGATTTTAATAGTGCCATAAAAGACAGGAAAGGTTGTCTGCAGGTAAAGTCAGCTCTTATATTGGACAATAAATTTAAATTAAAAGAGAAAACAACATTAGCAATCAAGTGTTGCTCATTGCATGTGGGTTTATATTACATTATATTAACAGTTTTCAGATAGTTTGTTAATTTTTTTTTTTTTACATTCTTTGCAATTAAGACCAGTCCTTCTCTGGAAGCTGCTGTTCTTACTGATTAACTACAACTGCTCATTCACTACTTGCTCCTGTTGTTCTTAATCATTTACAAAATGAAAGTCTCTGTTACAAATTATACATTTTTTTCTCTATTTTTGCATATGAGGAGGTAGAATGTTGTTTATAAAATCTACTTTAATTATATTGTTCTAAATAAAGCCCCTTGAGAAAATTATTTTACATAAAACTGTATACGATTTTTGACATATCATGTATTATGTAATTAATTTATATTAATCAACAAAGTAAAATTTTTTTACATAGTAGGGAAAATTTTATACTTAGGGAAAACAATGAGATTATTTTTTGATTAAGGGTCTTTAAATTTTTTTAAATGTCAAGATATTCATATGTATAACATTCTTACTTTGGATTTGGTATATTAAATTTAATTAATAATAGAAATTGAAATCAATTCACAATATTTCCTCTAGGATTAGAAAAATATCAACCTGTTCAGGAATTTAATGAAAATGCTTAGGAATATTTGACCTTTCCCTTTTTCATTTATACAAATAAAAATTTTGAATTTATGTTTTTGGGGAAAATATACCTGAAATTACATGTATACCAAAAAATAAATAAAAATGTGACATTATCTTATGCTAATGCTTAATAATGAGGTTAATCCACTTCCACTTTAGATGAATACCAAAAGTATATCAATATTGGTAGAACATCTCTTTGAAAAATTTGTAATTAAATGCATTGGTAAATTTTTTTGATAAGTTGTGTAAGATACTGCATTTCCCACTCAAAATCAATATTTACACTTAGACTCTATGATCTATTCCAGACATGTTGACCTTTCCATGATATTTACTTCTAAAACTGATGACAAGTGAATTTCAGTATATATAAATCTTAGTCCATCCTCCTGAGATGAAGGTCAAATGTCATTGTTCAGAATAGTAACTCACGTGGCCTACAAGAGTCCATCTACTCTTAAGTAAAATTATATATTTGAAATATTGTTAGGATTTTGATATTTCTGTATGGATTAAATGAAAGATATATAAAATGAATTTTCTGATTCTGAAAATATAACTATTTTCAGAAACTCCAAATAGATAACAACCAAAAACCTCTTAGCAAATATGCAAATGTGGCAGTAAGGGCAGTCTACCTCACAGACCTTCAACCATAGGGAGCACAGTAGGTCAAAGGCCCAGTTGCTGAGCCCTGAAACCTCTGGATGTTTGTCTGAAGGACTATTTCACAGGGCCTGCTTACACTTTCAAGTATAGAATGATTGAGTGATTAGGCCAAACTCATTTCTCCCAAAGTCCAACAAAAACAAATTGTGAAAAGTGGTTTCCCTAAAGATATGCAATCGTATATAGATATCAAGAAAATTCATAATCACTTGAATGGTAATAACATTTATTATTATAAATTCTTATACTTTATTTTTACAAATTATTATTGTTATAAATTATTATAACATTTATTATTAGCATATTTATGTACTGTCAGCTAATTTAAAAAAAGAATTGGAGACTGCCCGAGATGATTTGGAGAAAGACAGATGGGCAATGCTTCAACAACAAATAATAAATTCCATAAACTCTTTAAGAAAAGAGTTTCAGGGAAAGGAAGGAGAAGAAGAGGAAGAATGATGACTTAACACGTACAAATCCTAAGACACTAATATTATTGATATATCATTATTTTTCAAAAAGAGACGTAAAATAATCAAACAAAAGAGGAGCAAGTCATGGTCCTCTTTTTGGTTCTGTGTATGCTTCTAAAATACATGGATGTTTATTTACAGTTATAGAAAGGATATTACACAGTTTTAAAAAGTTTTAGGAACTCTGTTTTCTGGATAGTGTAGATGTATATCAAAAGATGGATGAAGCAGATGATATCTGATTTTTCACTTAACCTATTAAGTGACTCGATGAAAGATTGTTTCGAAGATGTCATGAAATTACAAAATGAGACTATTTCAAGTACTAATAGCTGTATGAAGGAAAGAAAATCAAATGGGTACACATCTTAAGAATTACTGTAAATTTGGCCATTATAAAAGTAAAATACAGTGGAACCTCCATAGCTGACCACCTCCCTACATTGACCACCTCCTTAAATTGACCTAATTTTCATACCTTGTACATGCTCCATGTACCTATCAGTACAGTGTGTCTACTTCTGTATGTCCACCACCTCTGTATGTTAACCAGTCTATTCAGTGGTGAACCTCCAGAGTTGTCACCGTGTACCAAATGGGGCACATTGTTTTCCCATTATGAGATTTCTCCTACCCTTAAAAATTACTGGATGCCAGCTAATCAGGAAACAACACCAGTTCACAGAATTTTAAGGAAGACAAAATTGAATCTTTTTCCAATACATACAAAATATATCAATATTATAAATAACAAACACAAAAATAATATTAAAAATATCTTTCTAATAGACAGACTAAATTATTTTACTGACTACAGGGAGGTCATTGTTAAATCCTTTAATAATTTTACAAAGTTCATTGTTTCCTCTTCAAAGAAGCATTAGCAGAAAGGAAAGTTTTAAATATGAAAAAGAAAAAGAGGTATGATATGATTGATTAAGTATGTGAAGGAGGGTTTGGCTATTTTTTACTACTTGCTACTTTTAGATGGGTCACATAACCTACTAATTATCCATCATCAAGACTTGTCTGAAAACCCAGTAGTTTTTTTCCCTTAGTAAATGTTCAAGTACTTACTATGATGTTTATTATTTGTTGGTTGTCTATTATTTTGTGCTTTTATAATTTTAGAAAAAGATAATTATAAGTTTATTTCTTATATTCTAGTTACCAAGAAATTACAAGTGGCTGAAGATAGAAATTATTTTAATTCTTAAAACAGAATAATAGATTTTGTGTCTCTGTCTATATAGAACTGGTACCTTGAAAAATATTAAGCCTAATAACAAATGCCACTTCTCAAACTTTTTTGATAGTTTTCACAAGGCTAATTTAGAGTTCATAATTCTCATTAACATTTTGCCATAATGCTTTCTTTATAATTTTTTAAAATTTTATCATCTATTAAACTTCTTAGAAAAATTGGAGGAAGTGATAAACTGTATCAAATGACTAAGCTTTAGCATGAATTCCAGAAAAGTTTGGTTTGTATTATGTAATATGAACACCTAAAAGCTAAAATTACTATAAATAAAGGTTTTTAAAGTAACCAAAATGTTCATTTCAGATTTGTTTTGAATTAAAAAAAATTCATTCTCTTATTAAATAATAATTTACTTCAATAACACATCTTTAAAATATAAATGCTTCTATCATCATTTACCATGTACCTAATTGTGCATTCTTAATGGAAGTCAGTCACTTCAAAATCACAACAATGATTATAAAGCTGTAACTTTTTCTATTTTTACTCAATAACTGAGGTGAAACTAGGACATTGTTATCCAGTAAGGGAAAGTGTTCCTGTGTCCTGTCACAGCTAAGTGTGACATGGCCTGCATTATAATGATGAAATGAGAACTGAAGTAAATTGGCAACCCACACAAAACTTGATTAAGGTAATCTCCAGATGTAGATTTCTGCCATTTCCCCTTTCCACTGACTGAAATAGAAACAGGATGATTGGAGTTATTCTGAAACAGATTGTTGCAAATGGCAGATTTAGGGCTGACCCAGGTTGCTGCCAGAGTGAAACTCCCCACATAGACTGTCAGGTGAGCAAAATACACTTTTTTTTTTATTATCACTCTTTAAACCACTGAAATTTGGGGGTTACTTTTTACAGTGGCCTAAACTACTCAACTAATCTAATTATCCTGAGATTTAGTTATTTGATGATCATTCCCATATTAGTAAGACAACTGGGTCAGTGAGGGGAGGGAGAGGTCTGAGTCGATAATTCAGTTTATAATTTTATGATAAATGAGTATTTTATCCTTAAAATCTCTCTTTAACATCTGGTTACTTGTTGAAACTAATTTTTCCTAATGAACTCAAACATCAATAACAGAATTAAGGTATGCCCAAAATGTAAAAACACTATGTAGCTTGGTTCACTTATCTTAGATTACTATTTCCCATTTCAACTCATTTCCTCCCCACACCCAATGAAGAACACAGAACTTGCAGTATCATTTTGTACCCTCCCAAAATTTGATCACAGGAAATAGATGGTTTTCCATCAGGGGTAGTCATGATAGAAGAGATCATCTTGATAATCAAGGATTAATAATAGTGCATAACATCTCTGGGAGTCTGTCCGCCTCGTGGAAGCAGTAAACGCATTTGGAAACATTAGAGAAGGATGCATGGGGAGTTTTCAGAAACCATTCTAGGCTTCATTCTTTTTTTTTTTTTTTGCTGTTAAGGAAGGAAAGTGTGTTGGCCTTTAAAGCGATCTGAAATGGCAAAAGCATATTGACAAAGCCAACAACTGAACATATAAAAAGAAAATAGCATCCAGGACTAAAAATACTCTATCACGTATACCATTTTAAAGATCTCAAACTGTGAAACATTCCAATGTATCTGAGAAAGACTTTTAAGATGATTACTATGTGATCAGTTGTTTTAAAACAAAGAAATGTGAACAAATTGTATTAGTTGAACCAATAGCAGCTAATATAATAATGAAACCCCTAAATTTCTTGCTCACATTGTATTTCATTGAGGGTTTTCCTAGTTGGGCAATTTTCCTCCAAGCTGGGATTCAGGGGTTTTTATCTGGGATTCAGGCTCTTTTTATCTGTGTTTCTATAATTATCAACATATTATTCTTAAAGATTTTCTGGGCATTTTCTCCATATATAATGAAAAAAGGTTAAGCCTGGCCAGGAAATGGTGCAGACCCCTTAGTCTCACATTTTATTGGCCAATATTTCAGCCACATGGCTTCACCTAGCAAATCAGGTAAGGAAATGTAGTCTAGATGTGTGCCTGTGAGAAAGGAGAAAGGATTTATCAGGCATCCAGACACACTGCTATTTATTTCTCCAGCAGTCTTCCAAAGACTGGAGAGGTGATTGAAGAAAATAAGCAATCTCAAGGCTTTTTTATAGTTCATTCCGTGTTTTAGTTCAAAATGTAAACCATTTTAAACATTTAAATTCAATTATTTGCATTTATACAAAAACAGTGTCTTCTGTTCATATTTGACATGGTTTTTTTTATTATTTTACTTTCAGGGGTGGTGATAAAAAACAAAACCACCCTTTTCAGTACCTACATACTACTGAATCCATCGTGACTACAATTGATTCTTAATTCTGAGCGTCTCAGGGAGTTATCTGCGTCCAGTTGTGTGTGTTTCCTGTCTGTAAACTGCAGGGTGCAGCATGATTACCAAATTACCTTTACAACCAGGAACTCCAAATGAGCAGGATAATCAAGGGCAATTAGACAACTGTTAGAAAAGTTCTGGAAGGTCAAAATTCTCCCACATGTGCCCATGTAACTGCTATTACCCTTAGCACCTTATAATTGGCTAGATTTTGTTCTCTAAGCTAACAACTTTATTAATAGAATCTATTTATGGTTAGTAGTTAAACCACTATACAAAGGTGGTTTAAAATGGTAAATTATTCACTAAAAAAAAGTTTGCATTTTTAAAAGTGGCATTAAACAGGGACACTTAACAGAGTTAAATGCGCAAAGCCCTGATTCAGTTTATGACCTTGGCCTCAATGCTACGATATTTTAGCTAAAGAATACTGGAGGCATACTTCTGACAATAAGGAAATGAGCTCCAAATGAAATCCCAGAGCAAAGGAACACATCTTACTGAGTTTATTTAAAGGGATATGCTAAACACTGTACCACTTTCTAGATTTGAGAGTCCAAAGTATGGCCAGAATTAGGAGTAAACGGTTTTGAAGAACAAAGAAAGAAATTTACCTTGGGATAGAATTGTGAATGGTTTTATGGCCCTACCAAAAAGAATAACTTCTCTTTTGGTGAGCATCTTTTTTTTTTTTTTTTTTTTTTTTTTTTTTTTTT
>CAUYPK010093206.1:0-10432 GCA_963574355.1 Loris lydekkerianus | reverse complement strand
GGCATAAAATTGAACAGATAGTTTCCCCAATAAGTTCAAACTCCCAGTCTACCCCTTCCCCCTCACATAGAGGTCTGAAGTTATCCCCTCTGCAGAGCACGGAGTGTTTGGTCTTGTCCTGAGAGATCTGGGCATAGTGTGGACTGCCAACCATCAGGATGGAATCTGTGACTAAGGGGGAAGAAAGAGGGTGTAGGAAGAAAGGGACTCTCAGCAGGAGGAGGAGCAGTCCCCTGGTTATAACTATGCCTGGCTTATGCTTCGGTTTGGGCTGTGTCTCGCAGGATGGGGTGCAGAACCACCAGCTCTGACAGCACCCACAGCAGGAGAGTGTTTGTCTCATGTGGACTGAGTTTAGCAGACAGGGCTGGTCCCCAGCCCCTGCTGGGCCTATGAGCAGAGGCTTGATAGGCATGGACTGCAATCTGAGAGCAAGGGCGTAGTCCCTTGATTCCAACAGAACCCTTGTGCAGTGGTGGGCAGAGTGTGATTCCCTGACTTTAACAGAGCCTATGAACAGAGGCTTGCCAGGCAGTGGACTGAGAATGGCAGGCAGGAGCATGGTCCCCTGACTCCAACTGGTCTTTCAAGCAGAGGCTAGCTATGTGTGGACTGAGACTGGAGGGCAGCCTGGTTCCCTGACTCCAACAGAGCCTGTGAACAGAGGCTGCAAGGTAGTGGACTGAGACTGGCAGGCGGGGGCGTAGTCCCCTGACTCTAATTGCTCTTGCAAGCAGAGGCTAGCTGGGTATGGACAAAGACCCATAGGCAGGGGTGTGGCCCCTGGCTCCAGCTGGCCCTGTGAACAGAGAACTGTACAGACTGAGTCTTGTGGGAGGGAGTGTGGATCCCTGGCTCCAATTGTGCTGTTGGACAGCCTTTAATCTCTCTGTTGGACAGGGTTTGCACCACCTGAGACAATTTGGTTGGAACCCATGTCTGGGGCTGTCCACTTGGGGACATTCTGAGGTTAACCCTCGAAGTTCTGTAGTGGAAAAGAACTGAAGGGTGGGGGCTGGGTGCCACAGCTGTTTGTATCTCTTCACAGTCAAGATTTAAACCTAATACTGTGGTTTCTTAGGATAGGGTAGAGGTTGGCTGATATCAAAACACAGCTAGCTTGTGCTATCTCACCAAGTAGATCCCCAGAGTCTCTGGCAAAAACTCTGAAAGGGGCCTTTTTAAGGTTTTAGGAGATAAGCCACAGTTACAAAGCCTAGAGCTATGGTAAGAGGCTATTTCTACTACCTGAGAACCCCAATTCAATCTTATCCTACCAGTTTTAATAACCAAATGGTGGAAAACAAACATGGTGTGGACCCAACAGAAGAACTTTGGCAATATGAATAACCAGAGTAGATCAACCCCACCCCCCCAAAACAAAGGAAATATAACTGAAGATGCCATGCATAGACAAATGACAGCAAGGTCAGAAACCAAATTCAGAATATGGATTGCAAATAAGATCAATAGAATGGAAGAAAAGATAGAAATTGAATTCAAAAAGTATTTCTAAAGTTGTCTCAAGAAATTAATGAATTCAAAGCCCAAGTCACCAAAGATATGGACATAATGAGAAAAGAGATAGCAGAGCTCAAGGAAACAAAAAAGTTAGTTGAGGAGCTCCAAAACACAGTAGAATCCCTCAGTAATAGAGTTGATCAGGCAGAAGGATCTCTGAAACTGAAGACAAAGCTTTTGAACATTCCGCTCAAAGAGGCAGACAAATGGAAAGCAAAAACTGATCATTCCCTGAGAGAGTTGTGGGATCACTCAAAATGATCAAACATTCATCTTATAGGAATTCCCGAAGGAGAAGAGGATGGTTCTAAGGGTACAAATCTCCATGAGATTTTGGAGGAGAATTTCCCTAGCATTGCAAGAGATACAGAACTTCAGATAGCAGACAGTTTCAGAACCCAGCAAGACTCAATCCAAATAAAGCATCTCCTAGATACATTGTGATTAACTTTGCCAAAGCTCAGTCAAAGGAGAAAATTCTGCAAGAAGCCAGACATAAAAAAGCATCACCTACAAAGGGAGAAATATCAGAATGACTGCATATCTCTCACTGAAACATTTCAAGCCAGAAGAAGATGGTCATTGACCTTCAGTCTCCTAAAACAAAACAACTTCCAACCCAGGATTCTATATCCAGCTAAACTGAATTACATTTGTGATGGGGAAATCAAACACTTTAATGACATAGACATGTTGAAGAAATTTGCCATAACTAAACCAGCTCTTCAGGATATTCTCAGACCCAACCTCCACAACGACCAGCACAATGTTCTACCTCCAAAGTAAACTCACCCAGAATTTTTGAAAAAAACCCAACTTCCACAGTGCTGAAAGGATTAAAAATGTCCACTGGACATCCAAAAAATCATGACACCCAAAATACAAGCAGGCTTATCAATTCTCTCAATTAATGTGAATAGTTTAAATTGTCTTCTAAAGAGGCACAGGCTAGTTGACTGGATATATAAACTCAGATATCTGATGTATACAAGAATCTCACCTTACCTTAAAGGATAAAAATAGACTCAGGGTGAAGGGTTGCACTTGTATAATATAGGCAAATGGAAACTAGAAAAAAGCAGGGGTTGCAATTTTAGTAGCAGATACAATTGGTTTTAAACCAACAAAGATAAAGAAACATAAGAAAGGTCATTATATATTTGTCAAGGGAAACACCCAACATGAAGAGATTTCAATAATTAACATTTATGCACCTACCAGAATGCTCCTTATTCATAACGCAGATCCTAATGGATATGAACAACTTGATATCTTCCTGCACTATAATAGTTGGAGATTTTAACACCCCTTTGACAGTTTTGGATGGATCCTCCAAGAAGAAACTAAACAAAGAAATATTAGACTTAAACATGACCCTAGGACAAATGGACTTCATAGACCTCTACAGAATATTTCACCCTAATGAAACTGAACATGCATTCTTCTCATCAACCCATGGGTCATCCTCCAAAATAGATCATATCCTAGGACACAAGTTTAACCTCAGCAAATTTAAAAGCATAGAAATTATTCCTTTTATATTCTTGGACCACCATGGAATAAAAGTTGAATCAACAGCAACAGGAATCTTCATACTCAAACAAAGTCATGGAATCTAAATAATCTTAGGCTGAATGATAGCTGGGTCAAAGATGAGATTAAGAAGGAAATCACCAAATTTTTGGAACAAAATGATAATGAAGACATGAATTATCAAAACCTGTGGGATACTGCAAAGGCAGTCCTAAGAGGGAAATTTATAGCATTGGAAGCCCTCATCAAGAAAACAGAAAGAGGGGAAGCCAACAACTTAATGAACCATCTCAAGCAACTGGAAAAGGAAGAGCCTTCCAACCCCAAACCCAGCAGAAGAAAAGAAATAACCAAAATTAGGGGAGAATTAAATGAAATTGAAAACAAAAGAATCATTCATAAGATCAATGAAACAAAAAGTTGATTTTTTAAAAAGATTAACAAAATTGATAAACCTTTGGCCAACAAAACCAGAAATAGAAAAGTAAAATCTCTAATATCATCTATCAGAAACAATAAAGAAGAAATAACAACAGACACTTCTGAAATTCAAAAAATCCTCAATGATTACTACAAAAATCTCTATCCCCAGAAATATGAAAATCTGAAGGAAAGAACCAATACCTGGAAGCATACCATCTTCCTAGACTCAATCAGAAAGAATTCTTTTTAGGTAGATTTCATATTGTTGATGCTAGATCAACCACTGAAATAGCATCAACAATACGAAATCTCCCTAAAAAGAAAAGTCCAAGACCAGATGGCTTCACATCCGAATTCTATCAAACCTATCAAGAGGAACTAGTACCTATATTATCCAATGTTTTCCAAAGCATAGAAAAAGAAGGAATATTCCCAACACATTCTATGAAGCAAATATCACTCTGATATCCAAACCATGAAAGGATCCAACAAAGAAAGAAAATTATAGACCAATATCATTAATGAATGTCGATGCAAAAATACTCAATAAGATCTTAGCAAATAGAATTCAACAACACATCAAAAAAATTATATGCCATGAGGAAGTTGGTTTTCAACTGGAAGTAGATTTATGGAACAGAATAGAGAACCAAGAGATGAACTCAGATACTTATCATCATTTGATCTTTGACAAGCCTATCAAAAATATGATACAGGTTTGGTTCAACATATGCAAATCTATAAATATAATACATCACATCAATAAAATAAAAAACAAAGAATATATGATTGTCTCAAATGACACAGAAAAAGCCTTTGATAATATCAAGCATCCTATCATGATCAGAATTCTTAAGAAAATAGGCATAGAAAGGACATTTCTTAAACTGATAGAGGCCATCTACAGCACACCCATAGCCAACATCGTATTGAATGGTGTAAAATTGAAAACATTTCCACTCAGATCAGGAACGAGCCAAGGATGCCCACTGTCTCCACTGCTATTCAACATAGTAATGGAAGTCTTAGCCATCACAATCAGGCAAGAGAAGGCAATCAAGGGTATCCAAAAAAGGTCAGAGGAGATCAAACTCTCACTCTTCATTGATGATATGATCCTATACCTGGAAAATCTCAGGGACTCAACTTCAAAACTCTTAGAAGTGATCAAGGAATCCAGCAGCATCTCAGCATACAAAAAAAATCAATACTTACAAGTCATAAGCTTTTATATATCCTAACAAAAGTCCAGCTAAAAAAAAAAAAAAACAAGGACTCTATTCCTTTTACAATAGTGCCAAAGAAAATGAAATATCTGGGAATTTACCTATTAAAGGATGTGAGAGATCTCTATGAAGAAAACTATGAAACTCTAAGAAAAGAAATAGCTGAAGATGTTAACAAATGGAAAAACATACCATGCTCATGGCTGGGAAGAATCAATATTGTTAAAATGTCCATACTACCCAAAGCAATCTACAGATTTAATGCAATCCCTATTAAAGCACCATTGTCCTACTTTAAAGAACTTGAAAAAATAGTACTTTGTTTTATATGGAATCAGAAAAAACCTTGAATAGCAAATACATACTCAGAAATAAGAACAAATCAGGAGGTATCACTTTACCAGACTTCAGGCTATACTATAAATCTTTAATGATCAAAACAGCATGGTACTGGCACAAAAACGGAGCAGTAGATTTATGGAAAAGAATAGAGAACCAAGAGATGAACCCAGCTACATCATCATTTGATCTTCGACAAGCCTATTAAAAATATTCAGTGGGGGAAAGACTCCCTGTTTAACAAATGGTGCTGTGTGAACTGGCTGGCAACTTGTAGAAGACTGAAACTGAACCCCCACCTTTCACCATTAACAAAAATTGATTCTCACTGGATAAAAGATTTACACTTAAGACATGAAACTATAAAAATACTAGAAGAGAGTGTAGGGAAAACACTTGAAGAAATTGGCCTGGGAGAAGACTTTATGAGGAGGACCCCTCCCCCCCAGGCAATTGAAGCAACACCAAAAATACATTACTGGGATCTAATCAAATTCAAAAGCTTTTGCACAGCCATGAGCACAGTAAGTACAGAAAACAGAAAACCTTCAGAATGGGAGAAGATTTTTGCAGGTTATGCTTCCAACAAAGGTTTAATAACTAGAATCTACAAAGAACTCAAACTAATCAACAAGAAAAGAATAAATAACTCCATTTTTATATGGGAAAGAGACTTGAACAGAAACTTCCCTGATAAAGACAGGTGCATGGCCTACAAACACATGAAAAAATGCTCATCATCCTTAATCATCAGAGAAATACAAATCTAAACCACAAATCTAAACCACAAATCTAACTCCAGTAAGATTAGACCACATCACAAAATCCCAAAACTACAGATGTTGGTGTGGATGCAGAGAGAAGGGAATGCTTCTACACTGCTGGTGGGAATGCCAGCTAATACAACCTTTTTGAAAAGTAGTTTGGAGAACACTCAAGGAACTAAAAGTAGACCCATTAATTCCTGCAATTCCTCTACTAGGTATATAACCAGATGATCAAAAATTATTTTTCAACAATGACATTTCCACCAGAATGTTTATTGCAGCCCAATTCTTAATAGCCAAGACATGGAAACAGCCCAAGTGCCCATTAACCCATGAATGGATTAACAAAATTGTGGTATATGTACACCATGGAATACCATGCAGCCATAAGAAAAAGATGGAGATTTCACATCTTTTATGTTTACCTGGATAGAGCTGGAACATATTCTTCTTAGTAAAGTATCTTAAGAATGGAAATAAAAAGAATCCAGTGTACTCAATACTACTATGAAATCAACATATAACCACCTAAACAATCATATGAATGGCAAAATATAATTATAATCCAGAAAGTAGAAAGGAAGAGGAGAGAGAGGGGAGGGGAAGGGGAATATGGGAGGAGGGAGGGTATTTGGTGGGACCTCACCTAATGTGCATGATGCAATGGTACATTTCAAAACAATTAAGAAATTAGTATAGTGATGGATCTGTTACTTAGTTCAATGTATGCAATTCACATTGTATATTAAAGCAGTATCCTGAACCCCATAAATGCATCAATGTACAAAGTTATGATTTAATAAAAAATAATTTAAAAAATTTTTAAAAAGAAAAGAAAATGTTGGGGATAGGAAATAACAAATCATGCTCAGTTTGATGGCTCATGGTGCTTTTCTGTAATTTCATATTGCATACATCTAATAGAGAAATATTTTGCTAGCCTAAAAGTTTTATCACATAAAGAATTCCAGATGTAACAAATATCTTTCCCTAAATATGGTGAAACCATTTGCAATTTCTTTCATTGTATTGGAGATATTTTACAAAAGGATACTATTACCACCTCATAAAAGACAAACTTACTTCTGTAGGGGCGAGAATATGGACTTTGGAGGTATGTAAATCTGAATATGAACATCTTACTAGTTGTATATATCACTTAACTGAATAATTTATAAAGAATTGTGTTTTGCTGTTTGCAAAAGATCACAATTAAAGAAAATGGGCCAGGCACCATGGCTCATGCCTATAATCCTAACATTCTGGGAGGCCGACACCCCAAGAGATAAGGAGAGCCCACTTTCCCCCAGCTAAATTCAACAGTGAGACAAGGGACAACTCAAGAAAGCCCATGAGACAGCGTAGTGTTCTTCTGCCTGTGATCATAAGGGAGAAAACAGCTATCAGGGAGTGTGAATGTTGACTAAATTTATTTTATTTTATTTGTATTTTTTTTTTCAGACAGTCTCACTCAGTCACGCTGAGGTTGAGTGTTGTGAGGTCATAGCTCACAGTAACCTCAACCTCTTGGGCTCAAGTGATCCTCTTTTTTTTTTTTTTTTTTTTTGGTCTCAGCCTCCCCAGTAGCTGGGACTTCAGGTGCCCACCACATGCCTGGTTAGTTTTTCTATTTTTAGTAGAGAAGGGGCCTTGCTTTGCTCAGGCTGGTCTTGAATTCCTGAGCTTGGGAAATCTACCTGCCTCAGCCTCCCAGAGTGCGGGTATTACAGGTATTGAGATGTGACTGAATTTAATTTAAACTTGTAGAGACTTAAACACAATTAAAATATTTTCCCCTGTTAGTATGAATGAAGACTTGAGTCTAAAAATTCATTACAGAAAGTAACCAATGTTACATCCTTTTGCACATCTGAGTCATAGTATGCAAATTTTTATTCAGCTACATGACACAATGTCTGTAAAAAAAAGAAGAGCACCTATATAGGTCAGGTTCCTTTATGAACATAGATTCCAAAATATTAAATAAAACATTGGCAAATTTAATCCATTAGAATAGTAAAAGAATAATACATCACATCTAAGTATCGCATAGTCCACAAATGCCAAGTGTGATAGGATTTCAAATGGAAAATTTCAGCCAGAAGCCCTAAAGCCATAGATATAAGGTAACAATGTTTATTAGGTAATAATGTTATCAGCAGACCATTCTGTAGGAGTTTCAAAGCAGATAATCAAAATCCATATGTACAATTCTCACCTCTCTCATCATCAGGGACGTGAAGGGCTTTGTGAAGAGGACTTTTCTGGAGAGAGCAATGCTGTGAGTGTGTCTATTCCTCTTCCAATGAGCAGGGGTGGGGTGCTATCTCATTCTTCTCAAGTCAAGAGGCAGCCATTTCAGTGGGACCATCTGGACACTTTGATATGTAACTCTTATGGGGTTACAGGGACACATTGAACCACTGTCTATGCCTAGAACATGTAAAAGGTACAGATAGACTGGCTAGCTGTCCCAACCACAGGAGTGAAGGTGGAATGATTATACCAAGTGGCCTGAACTCCAAGAGCTTGTCAGGGTGGAAGATTTTGTGGAGGAGAGCTGGCTTGAATTCTTTTAAATCTTGCCCAAGAGAGTTGTTTGGAAGAGACACAAGGCTCCCAACTGAGTGCCCCCATTTAAAATGGACCACCAAAAACCAGAGGTTGAGACAAAAGCAGGCAATGAAAGGGAGGTGGCATCACCTGCATCATAGAAGATAGAAGAGAATAGTCCTGCTGGGGCTTCTGCAGATCCAACAAATGTGCCCCAAGAGAGAAAGTCAGCTTTGAATATATGTCAGTCCTGCAGAGCTTGAAATTATTTAGCAACAGTGTTTCCTAAACCTAAGAGAAATTTCTCCCTGATCTCTCTCAAACCTGAGAGAGCCAGTATGTAAAAATTGAAATTAAACTAAATTTAACTACTCTTTTTTTTCTATCCTATCATAGCCTATTTTCTCAATCTTAACTCTCCCTTCTTCCTATACCCCCCAGTAGAATAAATGCATGCTGTATTCCCTATTAATGTTTTGTTGCATTTGTTCAAAATGTTTTCCTCTGCCCAGGATGCATATACCCCAATTACATGGTTCACTCAAGTCCTTCAGAACCATCTGCACCTAGTTCAGTGCATCCCATGGAGGCCTTTAGTACATGCTAAGGGATCTTGGAATGACTCCAGCAGAAGCCTTCTGATCCAATGCTATCAAGACCAGAAGTGGAATAATTTTGTTAAAGCAGGGGATCATAAAATGTGATCTATACTAATTTTAAATATTGCATTTAACTTCAAATATATTTATACACATTCGTTCAAAGATCTTTTGATGTAAGGCGAGGTTGTTTCTTTGAGAACAGTTCACTGATTAGAACTCTGTGTTACCTTTCTTGATCATAGTATGCAAATATGTCTATACTAATTCTATATGTCTATACTAATTCACAATATGCATTTTTATGATTCCCCAGTTTAATTTTCTTTAAATTGGAGCAAGAACTTTAATCTACCTGGGAAGAAATCTGTGTGTAGGATTTCAAATTACTTAAAATTATTTACATACATTTTTACAGTTGTTTTGCCCACATTTATTTCAACACAAGTTTTTGTTCTTTTGTTTCTTTGTTGGCTTGTTTTTTAGTAATTCAGCCTTGTTTGAGTCTTTCCAAGACATTCCACTCAGTTAAAAAAAAAAAAAAAAAGAAATGTTACGAACATAACAAAGAAAAAAAAAAAAAAAAACAGAACAGACACCTGTTCCCACACTCAGCTGTATGGATGCTCAAATTTTGTCATGCTTGTTTTGGATTTTTTAAAAAGAAGTAAACATTACAGATAGAGGTAAAATCTACACACGTCATGCTGATTTCATTTCAATCCCTCTCTCCCATTCATAACAATTATCTAGTGTTTAGTTTTTCCACATGTATTTTTATACTTATTACTTATGTGTGTCATAAATATATAGCTTTGTTTTTCGTATTTTAGATCTACATGTGAATGGTATTATACCATGTGCTTTACTCTGCAACTATTTTTGCTCTTATTGTTATGTTTGAGATTTATCCTTGTTGATATACACAGTTCTAGTTAATTCATTTGAACTGCCGAAGAGTCTTCTATTTTGTGAACCTACTTTTTTGTGAACCTACTTTTTTCTTGTTGAACATCTGAGTGGTTTCCATTTTTTCCTCCTACCAACAACACTGCTATGATTATTCTTCTATCTGCCTCCTTATACGTGAGGGCTTCTCTGACCTAGCAAATACAAAGAAATGGAATTTCTGAGTCAAAGGGCATGAACACCTTCACCCTCACAAGCATACTATCAAATTATGTTCTAATATGGTTGTAACTATTTACACTCTGACCAGAAATAGATGAGAGTTCATTGCTCAGTATCTAACAGTCACATTATCATTCTTAAAACATTTTTTTCAGATAGACGGGTGTGAAAGGGTATCCTACGTGGTTTATTTTGATTTGCCTAGTCCAGGGGTGGCGAACAAGTTCGACTATGCGCTCGGAGATCGCTCCTCAGAGGTCCCTCCTCAGAAGCAGCATAACAAAATCCAAACTTGGCAAAGAGCCACAGTATACAAAATAATGATAAGAGGCAAAGAGCC
>CAUYPK010093204.1:0-26504 GCA_963574355.1 Loris lydekkerianus | reverse complement strand
AGTAGATCCATCGAGCTATTTCTGCGTAGCAATGACTCAGCAAAGCCCGGCCTGAAACTGCCTCTACCTAGATACAGCCAACATGGTACCATGCCATTGGCCCAACCCTGTCACGCACCTCATCCCCCGCCTTCTTTCCCCACCCCTTCCCCACGCTCTACATAAGCGGCTGCTTGACGCAATAAAGTTGAGTTCCTGCTTAAAAATAAATACATTAAATTAAATTAAAAAAAAAAATGGAGGAGATGCTGGGAGCCAATACTTAAGAGCAAGCTCACCATGGAAACTTATTGCTATAAGTCAGGTGCTTGGAAGGTTACTGCCCTAGGCGAAACGAACATCCTGACCGTTGGATTACCACACGTGCTCCTGGAATTCCCCACCCTCTCATACTCCTGAGCACATTTCCCCCCCTATGCTTGTATTTATATAGCTGTTAAAAAATAGTTTCGAGAGCTTGATCAGACTCCTGTCTTACTCACCATTCTTCGTGCCTCTTGTTCCTTCCACTCTCTCCCCCCATACCCTAGGTCCCTGCTGAACTAGCCCCGCGGGCCGGGGCAGACTTCTTCACACACTTGATTCATAACAAAGACAGTCCTCGTAAACATTGTACATTAACAATCAGGAGCAGGGGCTGGCTGGGCACAGTGTCTCATGCCTGTAATCCCAGCATTCTGGGAGGCTGAAGGGGGTGGATTGCTTGAGCTCAGGATATGAGACCAGCCTAAGTAAGAGCGAGACTCCATCTCTATTAAAAATAGAAAAACTAGTTGGGCATAGTGGCTGGTGCCTGCAGTCTCAGCTATTCGGGAGGCTGATCCCTGTGAGCTATGATGCCATGGAACTCAACCCCAGGGTGACAGAGTAAGACTCTGTCTCAAAATAAATAAATAAATAAATAAATCAAGAGCAGGTCAGGCAGCCAAAAGCAAGCCAGAGTGGAGCAGTAGATTGGGGAAGCTGGGCTCAGGTCGGGTTAGGTCATCCTTGAGAGTAGGAGGGGGATTATTCTAGGAGGCTGAGTCCCAGACTAGTGCTAGCCTGGTTGGAAGCCCCACGGACTCTTTGCAGGACAGAGTCTCTTAGTAGTTGCTGTGCAAACAATTAGAGAAAGGACTCTCACTCCAGCCTCATGTGTTCTTTCAGATGGCCATTAGTGTTACAGCTTGACAGAGATTGGAAGGTATGGGTCCTTTCAGCCAGCATGTGGATGTTGAAGTCATAGGGCTATCGGTGTCCTCAGGTCACACCGGGGGAGGCTGAATTAGTCTAAAGTGTGGGGTGCAAACAGCTTGCTCTTGCCTGGGGTATGAAAAGCTTGCTCTTGCCTGGCCAGGACAGTGGGGCCGTTGTTTTCAGTGGGATGGATAAAACCACACCAGCTGGAAAAGGACCGTGTTTATTCATGAGGAGCTGAGGGCCAGTGGGACAGAAGTGACTTGCCAGGGTTTGCCAGGGGCTCAGCATTTCCATTGTGGCTGCTTCATTCCTGTTGTTGACTTATAGTCTGGAAGTGTGCAATGACGTTCTTCATTTTGAGAAGGGCAAAATCCAAATGTATGCCCTCTGCCCTCCTCTCAGTGGAAGCATTCGTGTTTAGTAAGAACTGGGGTAAGAGGTGCCAATGTTTTCAGCCAAGATTTCCAGTAATTAGCTGAGAAAGCTCAACAAATGCCCCTGCAAGAGCAAGGTGTGGCCAAGGGAACATGGCAATGCACTATATTTATTTATTTATTAGCAATCCCTTTCTGATCAATACACTGATAATTGAGAAGAAAATTAAGAGATTTTCTGATTTGAATTTAGTAGCTGGGGATGGACTCCTCTTATGTCTGTTAGGATATTCTCAGCCACGAGCAACAGGAAACTATCCAAATAGTCTGAAGAGAGAGGTTGTATCATCCCACATCGTGGCAGTCCTGGGGCAGGGCAACTCCAGGACTGGCTACTTCAGCAGCTCAATTTGGTGCCATCAAGTATCATAAATTGGCTGGGTGCAGTGGCTCACCCCTGTAATCCCAGTACTTTGGAAGGCTGAATTGAAACACAGAGCGATCCTGTCTCTATAAAAAATTAGCCAGATGTGGTACCTCCTCCCTAAAATCCCAGCACTTCAGGAAGCCAAGGCAGAAGGATTGTTTGAGGTCAGGAGTTTGAAACCACCCTGAGCAATATAGCAAGACCCTATCTCTATAAAAAATAGAAAACTTAGTTGGGCGTGGTGGTGTACACCCATAGTCTCAGCTACTTGAGAGGTTGAGGAGGAAGGATTGCTTGAGCCCAGGAGTTTGAGGTTGCAGTGAGCTATGACGATTCTACTATACTTTAGCCTGGACAACAAAGTAGGACCTTATGTTAAAAAAAAAAAAAAAGTGGACATACCCCATGGCAGGATCCAGGATCCAGTCAAAGCCTGGGCACCACCATGACAGCATTCAGTCAAAGCATGCCTCCTGGCATCACCTCATTGCACCTCTGTTGATGGATTTTCTGTTACTTATAACAGAATATCCCAAACTAGATAATCTATACGGAAATGGAATTTATTTCTTACAATTATGGAGGCTGAGTAGTCTCAAGTTGAGGAGCTGCATCTGGGAAGGCCCTTCTTTGCTGGTAAGGACTCTGCAGTGTCCTAAGGCAGCACAGAGCATCACAAGGGGAGAGGGCTAAGTGAGCTAACATGCTTGCTCAGGTCTCTGCCTCTTATAAACCCACCAGTTCCATTCCCATGGTAACCCATTAATCCATGAATCCTGAATTCATTGCTTCTCAGTACTGCCACATTGGGGTTTATGTTTCCAACACATGAAATTTGGGAGACACATTCAGATCATAGTACCAGCTATGGATTATATTATAGCCAGATATGACCATGTGATTGTTCTAATTAGATATAAGAATGTTGGCTGGGCACAGTGACTCACGCCTGCTTGAGATCCTGAATTGGAGACTAGCCTGAGCAAGAGCGAGACCCCCATCTCTACTAAAAATAAAAAAAACTTAGCAAACTAGCTGGGTGTCATGATGGTAGGTGCCTGAGGCAAGTGGACTTGTAAGCCCAAGAGACTGAGGTTACTGTGAGCTATAATAATGTCACAACACTCTACCCAGGGCAATAGAGTGAGACTCCATCTCAATTAAAAAAAAAATTTCATGTTGTGCCCCCCATCCCAGCCAATTTAACAGGTAGGAGCAGTTCCCTTCTTCCCCAATCCCTCACCTCGCTGCTTAGACCATAGATGTGATGGCTGAATTCAGCAGCCATACTGAAACACAAGAATAAGTGTTACACACACGGGATGGCGGAGAGGAGAGCTGGCAGGATCTTTGGTTTCATGATTTTATAGAACTGTCCTTCCAATCCTAAACTACCTACCTCCTAATGTATTTCATAAACTTTTCACGGGGTGCAGAGGCTCATGCCTGTAATCCTAGCACTCTGGGAGGTTGAGGCAGGTTGATTGCTTGAGCTCAGGACTTCAAGACCAGTCTGAGCAAGAGGGAGATCCTATTTCTAAAGATAGCCAGGCATTGTGGTGAGTACCTATAGTACCAGCTACTTGGGAGGCTGAGGCAAGAGCATCACTTGAGCCCAAGAGTTTGAGGTTGCTGTGAGCTAAGATGCCATGGCATTCTATCAAGGACAACAAAGTAATAATAAAATAAACTTTTCTTGCACACCATTGTCTTAATTTGAGCTGCTATAACAAAATACCTTAGACTGGGTAATTCATAAGTAACACATTTTTTTTTTTTGAGACAGAGTCTCATTATGTTGCTCTTGGTAGAGTGCTGTCACATCACAGCTCACAGCAACCTCAACCCTGGGGCTTAAGTGATTCTCTTGCCTCAGCCTCCCTAGTGGCTGGAACTACAGTTGCCGGCCACAATGCCCAGATACTTTGTTGTTGTTGTCATTGTTGTGTAGCAGGCCCAGGCCAGTTGGAACCCACCAGTTTTGTTGTTATGTGGCCGGCGCCCTAACCACTGAGCTACGGGCGCTGAGCCATAAGTAACATATTTATTGCTCCTAGCTTAGAGGATGGGAAGTCCAAGATCAAATCATCAGCAGATTTGGTGTCTCGTGAGGGCTCATCCCTCATAGATGGCAGTGCATGGTCACTATTTATAAAGCCTATTTATAAAGGACACTAATCCCTGATGGGCTCTGCCCTCGTGATCTATCCCAAACTAGACAATCTATAAGGAAATGGAATTTACCAATGGCCTTACCTCGTGATACTATCACATTGGGGATTAGATTCCAAAAAGATTTTAGGACACAAACATTCAGACAATAGCACATATAGCCCACAGCTGTCATAGAATTAAGGGGAAGAAGCTCAGAAGAAGCAGGGGAGAGATAAGATTTTATTAAAGAAGCTGGTACCAACCCCATTATTGTTACTAATTGAGGGAATAAGGTTGGCCAGTTGTACTTTCAAGAATAAAAAGAGAGCAAGATGCCTGCCCAGTACTTACGCGGTCTGGAAAAGAATGTTGGAGACTTCAGCACCAGCAAGACAGGGTGTGGATTCCCACCCTGTGGCACCACTGTTTTTCCTACCAAATCATGTTCTCAAGTCTAACCCTCTCATTAGAGTAC
Organism: Loris lydekkerianus; assembly: GCA_963574355.1. Taxonomy (NCBI): domain Eukaryota; kingdom Metazoa; phylum Chordata; class Mammalia; order Primates; family Lorisidae; genus Loris; species Loris lydekkerianus. Next base: position 21,892 of record CAUYPK010093204.1, on the reverse strand, counting down.
AAAGGGTAATATTTTGGACACCATTTGGAAAGCACATTCCTGGGAGAAGGGAATTGTTTTTGTTTTGTGTGGGTTTTGGCATAAGAGCAAGTTATTATCAGAACTAATTGCCAATTATATCCTTCACTGCTTCTGGTCTATCATCTAACAACTTTAGTTAGCCAATTAATGGTGACAGGTGCTCTGGCAGAGACCTAGGACCAGTCAATAATAATTACTTGGATCAGCATCTACAATATTGTTCCAAATTGCAAGCTAATTTCCCTATTTCCTTGAGATTATGGGAATAAATTTTACATTTGTGAGTGTGCTGATTTCTGTGGAACTGGATGAACTCCACTTAGCATAGCTCTCAATCTGCTGCTGAACCTGGATGACTAGAGCAGCTTAAGGTGGAGTAGCTAAGAGCAAAGACTCTGGAGGCAGATTACCTGGTCCCCTCAGTCAACTGGCTACCCTTAGGCAAGTAATTTCACTTCTGTATACCTGTTCCCTCCTCTGTAACATGGAAGTAATAATAGTACATTCCTTAGAGAGATTCTGAGAAGGCCAAATGAAGTAATTCACAGTAATTCACTTAGTAATTGTTATTACCATTGCCCTCCAGCAGAGTTTATAGGCATTTAGACGTGGACCCAGGCCAGGCATGGCTCATGCCTGTAATCCTAGCACTCTGGGAGGCCAAAGCAGGAGGATCCCTTGAACTCAGGAGTTCGTGACCACCCTGAGCAAAAGAAAGACCCTGCCTCTACTAAAAATAGAAAAATTAGCTGGGCATTGCCATGGGTGCCTATACTCCCAGCTACAGAGGAGGCTGAGGCAGGAGGATCACTTGCACCCAGGAGTTTGAGGTTGTTGTGAGCTAGGCTGACACCATTGTACACTAGTCTCTAGTGAGACTCTGTCAAAAAACAAACAAAAAACAAAACAAAACCATGGACCCAATATTGAGATCTTAATCTCTAGCCAGTGATTTCTCTCTCCTCCATTCCCCACTGAGGCAAATCATCTTAGCCCTTAAGCACAGCCTGCCTTATACAAACATGTGCGTATTCCGGATTGCTAACAGGACTGCATTCCCCTTTAGCATGAAGACTAGATCTAACAGTTATCTAATGGATGCTGAAATATTTTGCCAGGCATATTATTCAGAATGATTTTATTTTTAAGCATTATATATACATTTATAAGCGTACAAATGTTATATTTTTTGTATGTGGATTAGGTAGCTCTTTAAGGACATTAAGTGCCTACTGAAAATTGTTTTTTACAACTGTAAAGTTTAAAAAATACCACACATCAATTTAGGAGACTAAAATTATACACTGATACAGGTTTTCATAATCCAGAATAGAACCCTTACCCTCTCTACCCTCCCCACTCGTAGGTGGTCACCATAGGACAGAAAGCTGTCATCAGTCAAGAATAGAGCTTCAGAGTGCAGGCACCCAGACTGCAATGGAGACAAGGGAAGAGCATCAGACATAAAGGCACTTTGATAGTTGACAACAGCCTTGCCATAAGCCCACTGCACCTTCCTTCACTCAGAGTGGGGGTGTCCTGGCCACTGAAAAAGTGAAGGGCCTCCTGCTGCTGACTTCTTGGCAGGAATTCAGACTCCTTGCCTCACAAGAACATCAGAAAGGTCCTCTGTTCCTTCCAGCTTTAGATTCTGAAGAAAAACCAAAACACATGGACTTTGATATACTGAGAATGAATCCTAAACCAAATTCAATTGAGGCAACCAGGCAGTGACTACAAAAAATGAGGTATGTCCCATGATCATACATGTAAGGAAACTTGTATCATAGCAAATATAATTTGCATTATGAAACTGCTTCCCAATCTTTACCATTCACAGGAAAAAATCAAAAAGCAAGTCTTCTCTGGCTCTGGTTCCTGTAATATTCTACCTGTAAAAGGCCTAAGATGAGCTATCTGCCCTGAAATAACTAAGGGAAGCAGACGGGGAGGCCACCAGGAGCCACAAAACATAGGTACCATAATCCTTCCTTATACTTGGAGGATATTCCAAGACCTCCAGTGGGGGCCTGAAACCAATGATAATACCAAACCCCATGTATACGGTTTATCCTACACATACATACCTTTGATAAAGTTTAGAAATTAAGCATAGCAAGAAATTAACAAAGATAACTAATATAATGGAACAATTAAGTAAAATAAGGATGACTTGAACACAAGCACTGCAATACTGTGATAGTTGATCTGATAACCAAGAAGTTACTAAGTGACTAAGGGGTAGGGAGTATTGACAGTATGGACAGGCTGGACAAAGGAACAATTCATGTGCTGGACAAGATGGCAAGATTTCATCATGTTACTCAGAATATCATGTGACTTAAAACATGAATTGTTATTTCCTGAATTGTTCATTTAGTATTTTCAGACCACAGTTGACTATAGGGAACTGAAACTGTAGATGGTGGTGGTGGTGGGGGGACTACATATTAACCCCATCCACATTTACCTCCTCCAGGCACCCACTCTCCCCCTGCTACCCTGGGGACCCATCCATCATCATGTCCCTGCAGCTGCCTCCTATCCCTAGTCTCTGCATAGGCCTTTCCCCCACACTCCAATTCTTTCTCCCACTCAGGAACTCTCTTCACGAATCCCGGGCAGTTTCCCTCAGGACTAAGCAGCAGGCTTCTGATTAACTTCACCACCAAACCCTTCTTACTCTACATGGGAAGCAGATGGGCTGGGTTGGTGCACAACATCCACTTGCCCTCTTCCTGGAGCACCTTCCTGTGCTGCTCAAGGTGGACAGCTCAGATCCCACCTTGCACATTTTCTGCAGCTCAGGTTCCAGAAGTTGCTTAGATTTGGCTACTCAGTGACACACTGCTGGCACGCACAACCCTGGAGGCAGAGGGCCCCACGTCCATCACTGGACTCGAAGCACCATCAAACTGCATATCTGAGGGTGAGATTGTTACCAGAGTGGTGGAGTAAAAGTCCAGATAAGAGCGAAAGACTAAGGGAAGGAAGACCAAGAAAAGGTCAGTTCTCATATGAGAATATTTCTCTTGGTGGCTCTAAGCTTCGAGTTATCACAGATCCCTGTAGATTACCATGGTAAATCTTCTCAAATAGCTCAAAGCCAGGCCTCAGTAATGGTCTCAGCACTCAGCCCAATAAGTTATGGGCTTTAGCTATCCCCCATTCTCCAAATGCTGAGTTCTGGGGCTCTTAAAAAGAGACTTTTGATCACAGCAAAATGAACAAGCCCACACTGCTCCTGAGGGCAGGAGAGCAGAGTTGAAATCAGAGCAGCATGAACTTTAGGGAAGCCACAGAATCACTAATGTTTCTTAGCAGTGCTGACCTAGCCAGACTAATTAGGAACTAAGTGAGGGGGCATGAAGTTGCTCTCTCACAAGAAAAAGGCAGGTTTCTGTGGAGATACACAGACCAAGGCAGGGTTGCTGAGCTTTGGAAGCATCCTATGCTTTAGAAGCCTGATATGCTAGAACACCAGCATCTATGTCCACAAAGATGGTGATGGTGTAAGAATGAGATTCCAGGCCTCACCCCAACCACTTTGCAGCAATACTTCTGAAGTCAGACAGACGGATGGCCTGTGTGCTATCTACCTCAGATGGAGAATGTCAGCAGAGCCACTTGTGGATTTGTCAGGATAATGATAATATACATTTTTTTAAATTTTTTTTCCATAGTCATACTTTTTTTTTTTTCATTTTTTTCCCTTTTATTAAGTCATATACACATAGATCATGAATACATTTATGCATTTGTGGGGTACAATGTATTGATTTTTTAATACAATTTGGAGTGCTTACATAAAACTAATTAATATAGCTTTCACCTCATTTACTTAATTATTGTGTTAAGACATTTATGTTCTAATGGTTCATTCTTTCTTCATGTACTTTGTATCTGACATCAGATATATCAGGATGTGTCAGGTATGGGACTACCATCTCCATAACCATGGACAGGTGTTAAGTGCCCGCCACCCTTGCCTTCACGGGCTTCTGAACAAAGCAGGTCACGTCTCTAGTGTCAGCCACTGCCTTCCTGCTTCCGATCAGCTGCCATATGAGTTCAACATTCATTCCTGGGTTGATAACTATGTGCAGTGGCTCTGAGGCATAATCACTCCCTCTTGGGAGCTAAGTTGTGCTCTTTTGTTCAGGCCTTAGTTTTGAATACCCATACTGATGGTTAGAGGCCCTATGGTTAGCTCAGCAGTCAGAGTCACACAGCATTTGGTCCTGGCTCTGTGGCTCTTCTGTACCTATTTCCAACACAAATCAAACCTAGCTTCTGCCAACTTGACAGTATGTTTTTCTTCTTTAGTGAAGTCATGAGCTAAAGAATGGGCAAGAGAAAAACTGGTCCCTGACTCCCACTGGTAGGTCACTTGGATTGGCTAGTGGCTCTGCTGCACAGGCCATTCCAGTCCTATAGGTGAACCTCTTTCCTAAGCAGAGGCAGACCTGGGAAATGGATCAAATTCTCACTGCTCCTGACTTCATTATGAGGCCAGAGGTCACCTGTTGTCATGTGAAAAATCCTGAGCATTTCTACCAACAGCCCACTCTGGCTACTATTCCTTTGAAATCCTAGCTAATGAACCTTTCCAACAAGCAATTCAGCATTCAGACAGGTACCACACTCCAGGGCCTACCCCTGCTTCCAGGGCAGGTTGCTTGTCCCAGAGCAGGCTTAGATTCTACTGCAGTGGTTCATGCAGCAGCCTTGATGCCCTAACCCACAGCTTTCCTTCCATTGCAAGTACCAAGGTCTGCCTTGTGGGCCAGCTGTCTGGAGACCCTACAGGGCACTAAGTGTCCAGTAGTGCCCAAATGTATAGACTTGTACTGGCTGCCCTCACTGTGGTGACCTATGTAGTGCTACCTAAGTCAAGCTCCTGAGAAGGTGGGTCCCCCTCTCCTCTCTCAATAACCATCACACAGCTGCACAGCTGTCAGCCAGTATGGCACAGGAGGAGCCAGTCACACTGGCTGGTACCTTTGGACTCTACTTCCTTCTGACAAATAGCTATATTTCTAAGACTTTCTTCACTGCTCTTGGTAGCTCCGCTTTCCTGGCCATTGGTCCCACATTTTACTACTCTCTCTTCCTTTCATCCTCATCTCTCTTATCTTTTTTCCTCTCATGTTTCCCATGTATCTTGACTTTGGCACTGGCAAGCTTTAGCCCTTTAAGTCTTTGACACAAAACGAAGTAAGAGCACTTTATGTTCTCAGGTTGTGGGTCTAACGTCACAATTACATCATTTAATATTTCTTATTTGGGTCCTCTTTACTATTTTCATTGCTAATCAAACCTGGTGGCCTTTTTCTAAGTTATTTTTAGGTACCTGGTTAATTCTTTGGGTTGAAGGTATTGCATAAGTCACTTTATTTAAGATATCCTAAGGTAGCCCATGAAAGATATAATAAAAAGTTCAAATGAGTTGATACAAATAGAGAACACTCAAATACTCTTATGCTTACCATAATTACCTACCTTTTCATTGGCTAAATGCAGAAGACAGGCAAAAGCCAGAGGTATGGAGAGGTTCTGAGCCATGACAGTGGGCAGGCTGGAAACAAAGGGGCAAGTATTTAGCTAGGTCACTGCAAATCTAAGAACAAAAGTTCATTCATCAAGTATGACTAATACATATACAATAACTACATGAATGAAAAACAAATATTTCAGATAAATTTTATAAGCGGGTTTTTCCAGTTTCTTATTTTATATGGAAATAAAAAAAACCTCATGTTGCACTCCAGCCATCAAGCACAGAAAAGTGCATTATCAATGCAGAAAGGAAAAAGAAAAGCCGCAACAAGTGTTACATAAAACAGATTGTGCACTGAACTCAGCTGGGATGCAGAGCAGAGGCGGTGAACACCCTCCCTGCCCCCATGTCTGCCAGCATGTACCTTTTTTGGAGGTCCTTTGCGAGCTCGCTGAGCATCTTCTTGTCAGCCACCTCCTTTGGAACCCCTTCTTTTCCAGTTTCACTGTGGTTTGCCTAACAGAATCACACCTATAGGTCAGGCATTTAGAGCTAGTTTACTTTTTCTTTTCTTTTTCTTTTCTTTCTTTTTTTTTGAGAGAGTCTCACTATGTGGTCCTTGGTAGAGTGCTGTGGCTCTAACTCTTGGGCTTAAGTAATTCTCTTGTCTCAGCCTCCTGAGTAGCTGGGACTACAGGCTCCCGCCACAATGCCTGGGTATTTTTTGTTGTTGTTGTTGTTGTTGTTGTTTAGCAGGCCTGGGCTGGGTTCAAACCCACCAACGCCGGTGGATGGCACTGTAACTACTGAGTTACAGGCGCTGAGCCTAGAGCTAGTTTACTTTTGAAAGCACAACAAGAATGTACAAAGTTGTACTACCATAAAAGTCTATACTCAGATGAAATGAAAACAATTTCTTAGTTACTTTTTTTAAGGAAAAGGATCTATAAAGGGACTTAATGCCTCAGCCCTGGATTATGACATTGACATTTACTGAGTTATGGTTAATATGAATGTCAATGGCCAGTAGAATCCTGATAAAGGGATATTGCAAAGAGGCTTCTAGGTCCTCCTGGAAAAAACAACAATAAAAAGCCAGTAACAAAAAGCCATGACAATTTATAGCTTCAACTAGACTATACAGTTAAGGGCAGCACAAAGTTCATATTTAAAAGTAAACTGAAGGAGCGACACTTGTGGCTCAGTGAATAGGGCGCTGGCTCCATATACCGAAGGTGGCGTGTTCAAACCCAGCCCCGGCCAAACTGCAACACAAAATAGCAGGGCACTGTAGAGGGCGCCTGTAGTCCCAGCTACTTAGGAGGCTGAGGCAAGAGAATCACCTAAGCCCAAGAGCTGGAGTTTGCTGTGAGCTGTGACGCCACAGCACTCTGCCCAGGGCGACAAAGTAAGACTCTATCTCTAAAAAAAAAGTAAACTGAAGCTTTCCACTTAAACACTTTCACTTGTATCCCATTCTGTTTTAGTTAATGAAACCATACAAATAGGACTGAAGCTTTCTCTAATATTCAAGACTACACAGCTTAACTAAGGTCCTCCATAATGTCAAGAGTTTTCACTTTTCAGCCAACAGAAATATAAGAGAATAAGTTGAGTTTGCAAAGTCCAGAACATTCCCTAAGCAAAAGGAGACAGAGAGACAAGGGAAGTATTCTAGCTGAGGCTTCAGTGAGTTGGATCTAGTTAATCAAGGTCTTACTTTGTTCTAAAGGAGAAAGGCAATCTTACAGTGTAATAATTATTTTTCCACTACTTTCCTACTGTGAATACAGTCCCCAAATCAGAATTATTAGATGAAAGAATTAAAACATTTCCTGGTAACATCCTAAGATGTTGCTATAATTTTCTTTCCAAAAGGGACATAGGGTCATATGTCAGCTTTAATTTCTACCAGCAGTGAAAAAGTACTCTACATTTTCTTCAACTCAATACTGGAAAACACTACTTAATTGCTAAAACTGCTGTTGTTTTAAAGCAGCATGAAGAAGTATTCATTTGTATTTTTTGATTACCAGCAAGACTGAATCACATCTTATGCCTTAGCTTGCCATTTGAATCACATTTTATGTTATCTGTTTATGTACTTGGTTTGTTTCACTCTTAGAGACATGCTGTTGTCCTTATATTTTTGAACAAATTTCTCTGTATTAGAGCCACTGCCCAAATCAAAGCATCTTCCAGTTAAAGACATCAGCCACTCCACTCTCACATCCTGGGCACCTTACGAGCCAGCAAGATACCTTTCCCTCTGCATCTGCTTCCTTTCTAGAGATTGCTGTCAGCAAACTCCACATGCTCTGCTTCAACTTCTTCATATCCATCTTTTTGGCAGTCTTGGCATAATGAATTTCAATTTTATTCACCTGAAATAGGTATATGACAAATTAAAACTAAGCAGAAGAAAAAGAACATTTGCCATCAATTCACTATAAAAGTCTGGAGTTTGAATAAAAAAGAAATTCAGTTTCAACCACAGAGTTAAAGCTCTTTGAACACACTAAAATAGAGTCTCTCATGTCAAATCTAACTTCTTTTTGATCAAGTACAATCTACACTAAGGCTAACCTGGAATTCCAGTGTAAAAGAGACAAGTGAATCAAATATTACTGAAGGCACCAAGTCTGCCACCTAGTATGAAATAGATGAATGTTCAATGCATGATAATTTAATACAAACTAAATCTGGCTAAGACTTTTCAGAGTCACACAGCTACTTAGCCTCACTGAATTAACATATAAACCTGTTACTAATGTGACTCTCAAGTAGGAGGCAAATTAAATAGGTTTCAGGCAAACAAAATTATTCTCAACTGTTTCATCCTTACCTTCTGAGGCTCAGCTACCAGATTTGACTCCCCATATGTTGTAATGTCTAATCCTTGGACCTCAGGATTGTCATCGTTCTCTTGTGTTGGTCCCACAAATAAGTCATCCGACTCTTCATAGTCACTGCCAGCAGCCTGGGCAAAGAATAGCTCTTTAATTTTGATGAAGCTGTCAGAGGTGTTTAAAAACATCCTTGAAATGACTCCATATTTACAAAGCAAGAACAGACCCTCTGACAGTTCATTAAAAGTGAGTCATGCCAGGATGAATTTCTAGATGCCTCTGATTATCTTCCCGATTGACATAGACCTTACTGGGGAGGTATCTATTATTAATCTAAGACCCTTTCAGCAGGAATTAAAAGCAATTTAGTAATAATAACTGCTAGTGTCCCCTTTGGCTATTTGCTTCCTGTGTGCAGAGTTTGAGGTAAGGCAGGCCAAGGCTGGGGCTATTTCCTCAGCTCTGTTCAGTTCCTTGTATTGAAGTCAGACCGTGCATCCAGAAAACCTTCAGCAGTCTTGGAATTTCCTAGTCTTTTGCCATATAAAAGGGGGAGATGGGAAGCAGGAAACAAAGACTCCTCAGCTTAAAAGAGAGGACCGAGCTCTTCTCCCTCTTTACCTGTAGTCCAGGGCAAAAGTTGGAGGTATCATTAGGGTTGTTGTAATCATAGTCTTCAATTTCTTCATAATGCTCAGTCTCTACCTTCTGGCTCTGGGCCATCTTAAGTAACTAGAATAAAGAAAAAAATAAATGCAGAAAGCAATTTGTAGAAAAGCAGCTACCAGGCTGGATGCAGTGGCTCCTAGCCAGTCTGGGAGGCAAGGCAGGAGGATCACCTGAGGTCAGGAGTTCAAGACCAGCCTGAGCAAGAGTGAGACCTTGTCTCTACAAAAAAATTACAATAAATTAGCTGGGTGTGGTAGGCAACTATAGTCACAGCTACTCAGGACGCTGAGGCAGGAGGATAACCTGAGCCTAGGGATGAGGCTGCAGTGAGAACTGATGATATCACTGCACGCTAACCCCGGCAACACAGCAAGATTCTGCCTATTAAAGAAAAAAAAGGAAAGAAAAGCAGCTACTGAACTAGGTCAGAAAAAAGAAATCTTATGCCAAATATTCTCCTAGAATTACACAATTTTAGAGTTAGAAGGGTCCTAACAACTATTCCCTAACCAGCAATAGGTGAAACGTCTAGCTGTTTCCCTCTAATTACATTCATAGGTCATTGTAATGCTTCCAGAACCTAACAAAACAACTCTGCCTCCTCTTTTGGGAATGCCTGTTGAACACTGCCCTTCAAATATTTGCAGGATGTGCAACTGTTTCATCCTTACCAGTGATTTACCTGACATGAGTGTCTTTAAAGTGGAGGAAATGTAGTTGGAGGTGTGTACAATTTCCAAGAGTACACTAAATATTTTAATGAAATTCTGTATTTCAAAAACCCATATAAACTCACCATGTGTTTGTAATACAAATTCAAAATTAACATTTAACAACAAATATTTACTGAGTTAAGAAATGCTCCATTTTCTTTTACTATTTCCTCACATTACACAACTTCTAAATCCCTCTCTAGGGCAGTGCCTGTGGCTCAGTGAGTAGGGCACCAGCCCCATATACCAAGGGTGGTGGGTTCGAGCCCAGCCCCGGCCAAACTGCAACAACAACAACAAATGAATAAAATAAAATAAATCCCTCTCCACTTAGAATACTCTCCTCTGGGAACACTTTCAATAGTCCCTAGCCAAATATCCAATGCTTCATACAGGCATACCTCAGAGACACCGAGAATATGGCGTCGGATCACCAGAATAAAGCAAATATTGCAATAAAGTACATCGCAGGTATTTTTTGGCTTACACTATGCTGTCGTCTATTAAGCGCACAATAGCAGTAGATCTAAAAAACAATGTACAAATTAAAACCACTTCATTACTAAAAAATACCAACAATCATCTCAGCCTTCAGCAAGTCATAATCTTTTTGCTAGTGGAGGGTCTTGCTTGGATGTTGACTAAACAGGGTGGGGGTTACTGAAGATTGGGGTGGCTGTGACAATTTCTTGAAATAAGACAACAACTAAGTTTACACATTCATTGACTTTTCCTTTCATAAAAGATTTCTTGGTAGCCTTTAACATTGTTTGATAGCATTTTACTCACAAAACTTTTTTTTGAGACAGAGCCTCAAGCTGTCACCATCAGTAGAGTGCTATGGCGTCATAGCTCACAGCAACCTCCAACTCTTGGGCTCAAGAGATTCTCCTGCCTCTGCCTCCCAAGTAGGTGGGACTATAGGCATCCGCCACAACACCCAACTATTTTTTAGTTGCAGCCATTATTGTTGTTTGGCAGCCCGGGCTGGATTCGAACCCACCAGCTCAGGTGTATGTGGCTGGCGCCTTAGCCACTTGAGCCACAGGTGCTGAGCCTACCCACAGAACTTTTCAAAATTGAAGTCAATCCTCTCAAACCCTGATACTGCTTTATTAACTAAGTTTATGTAATACTTTAAATCCTTTCTTTGTTATTTTAATAATGTTCACAGCATCTTTACCAGAAGTAGATTCCATCTCAAGAAAACACTTTCTTTGCATATTCAGAAAAAGCAACTCCTTGTCTGTTCAAGTTTGATCGTGACATTGTAGTAATTCAGTCTCCCTGAAGATGGCTTTACTTCTCATTCTAGTCCTCTTGCTATTTCCACTACATCTGCGGTCACTTCTTTCACTGAAATTTTGATTCCTCAAAGTCACCCATAAGGACTGGAATCAACTTCTTCTAAACTCCTGTTACTGTTGGCATTTTGACCTCCTCCCATGAATCAGAAATATTCTTTTTTTTTTTTTTTTTTTTTAGACAGAGCTTCAAGCTGTTGCCCTTAGTAGTGTGCTGTGGCATCACAGCTCACAGCAACCTCCAACTCCTGGGCTTAAGCAATTCTCCTGCCTCAGCCTCCCAAGTAGCTGGGACTACAGGTACCCGCCACAATGCCCGGCTATTGTTTGGTTGTAGTTGTCATTGTTGTTTGGCAGGCCCGGACTGGATTCGAACCTGTGAACTCTGGTGTATATGGCTGGTGCCTTAGCCACTTGAGCTATGGCGCTGAGCCTCAATCAGGAATATTCTTAACAGCCTCTAGAATGGTGAATTCTTTCCACAATGTTTTCAATAGACTTTGCCACAGCCACTTAGAGGTCAATGTAGGATCATTAATTGGCCTAATTTTAATACTGTGTCTCAAGAGGGATAAGGCCAGTTGGTGGAAGAGTCAGAGCACAAAATATTAAGTTCATACCCTTGTATGGATGGACACAGGCTGTGGCACTTCATAACAATTATAATACCAAATGTCACTGCTCACCATAACAGATACAGTATTAATGAAAATGTCTGAAATATTATGAGAATTACCAAAATGTGACACACACATGAAGTGACTTAGAAAAATGGCACATCAATAGACTCGTTCAACAAAAACTTGTCACAAACATTAAATTTGTAAAAAAACATGGGATCCGTGGCTTGGCACCTGTAGCACAGCAGCTAGGGTGCCAGCCACATACACCGGAGCTAGTGGGTTGGAATCCAGCCTGGTCCTGCCAAACAATAATAACTACAACCAAAAAATAGGCAGGTATTGTAGCTGGCACCTGTAATCCCAGCAACTTGGGAGGCTGAAGCAAGAGAATTGCTTAAGCCCAAGAGTTGGAGGTTGCTGTGAGCTGTGACACTATGGCAGTCTACTGAGGGCAACAGTTTGAGACTCTGTCTCAAAAAACAACAAAACACATGGTATCTGTGAAGTATGATAAATGAAGCACAATAAAACAAGGTATGTCTGTAGTCATGTTCCTCATGTAGCTCTGCTGGAAGAAAAAGGGCTCTCTAGCTCCTGGTGTCTGGCTGCCCTACTACACACAGGAAAATTTATTTTTGTGGATAAGAACAAGCACAAGTTCTTTCCTCGATAAGAAACAATTATGAAAGAAAAAAATAAAAATAAGCAGGCCCTAGAAAGCAATGATCTAATGACTTTCTTCTAGCACCTTCACATGTGAATATGCAAATTACCACGTAGGTCACATTACTGAAAGGTTCATAAGGGCTGGAGGGAAGAGAGAGTGCCTTGTGGCCACAGACAGCAGTTCTCCCACAAGTTCCTATCAAGTGGCTTCATCCTGGGGCTGAGCAAGGGTTGACAGAAGTATTCTACCACTTGCCTTCATTTGGCCTTCTGCTATTCCACCTCAGGGCCCTATCTGTACTCTGACTACCTAAACCATGACGACTGCTACTAGAACCTAACCAATATTGACTATAGCCATAGTTTCCACAACTGTTGCAACTTTACTTCTCGGTGTTTGTAAGGGTATTCTTATTATTTATTTTTTATTTATTTTTATTTTTTGTAAGGGTATTTCTATTAAGTGGACAATATTGACCAGAAAGAAAAATGTATCTAGGTTGGTTTATAAAAATAGAATATCAGGTATCAGTGAATTCAGGGAAATATGTACATTTCAGTAATTTTTTGTGGAAAAAATGGGCAAAATAAAGAAGAGGAAACTATAAACTGTTCATGTGCTTGACACCACAAGAATACGATAACCAAGAATGTAAATAAATGAGCAGAAGATCCACAAGAAATGGAACTTAGCATGAAACAATGTCTGGTTACCATGGCAACATGCACTTGTTACTAGCACTACAAACGCCCCAAATGAAGTAGATGGTAATCAGGACACACCATAAGGTACTCTAGAGCTCTCTACATAACTGTCTTCGAAGGACCCTTGGAAGATTGTGCAGCAAACAGGGACTTCCTGAAAATGTGACTGCACATGTTGCTGTGGCTCACTTCTATACTTGGATCATGAGCAAGGAATTTGTGGACTATTTAAACTACCTGATGAGTAAATCCACAACTTCAGTGAGAAAGTGAGATAATTAAGAAATAACTAAAAAATTTTTACACTTTATCAAAGGACTTTACATTCACCCTCAATGCATTCCAACACGGTGTCTAGCGCTTTAGCCAGGTAAGGTATTTCTGACTCTTTAGTTCACGTCTATCCTATAAGCTGGCACCTGTTGAGACTATCCCTTTAGCTTCCTCTGCCTTACCTATCTGATCTTCTGTGTTGCAGGATATGTTAGCTGACAAATTCACATGTATGCCACATATATTAGCTAACATATATCCCTCCTCTCATGTTCTTCTATCCTATAGCATACAATATCTAACAGTCACCCTACCAGCTACTCAATACTTGGTATGCTGTCAGCAGGGCTGGGAAAAAGAGCTGCTTAACGGAACCAAACAACAGCCTTACCTTGGTGCCTGGTTTGAGATGAAGCTGGACGAGAGTATCGACAACATAGTGGAAATCTGTAGGAAGAGTGGTGGCTTTCCAATTCTGGTTCTCCAAAGTTGACTTGGCTAGAACAGTAGCAGCCTATTATTTTAAGAAAAAAAAAAAAAAAAAAAATATATATATATATATATGTATGTATGTATTTTTTAGATATACACACATAAATCTATATACATTTTACATGTATATGTGTGGGTTTTAGGCATCTTTAATATCAATGGTCAAAACCTTTTTTATTTTTTTTTTTTAGACAGAATCTCACTTTGTTGCCCTTGGTAGAGTGCAGTGGTATCATAGCTCACAGCAACCTCAACTTCCTGGGGTCAAGAGATTCTCTTGCCTTAGCCTCCTGAGTAGCCGGGACTACAGGCATCCGCCACAATGCCCAGCTATTTTTAGAGACACGGTCTCGGTCTTGCTCAGGCTGGTCTCGAACTCATGAGGTCAAGCAATCCACCTGCCTTGGGTCTCTCAGAGTGCTAGGACTGTAAATGTGAACCATAGTGCCCAGCATAAAACTTTTTTTTTTTTTTTTTTAAAGGATTTTGGATTTGGCTTGGTGCCTGTAGCTCAGTTGGCTAGGGCACCAGCCACATGGACTGAAGCTGACTGGTTCAAACTCAGCCCGGGGCCTGCCAAACAACAATGACAACTGCAACCAAAAAATGGCTGGGCGCTGTGGCAGGCGCCTGTGGTCCCAGCTACTTGGGAGGCTGAGGCAAGAGAATCGCTTAAGCCCAAGAGTTGGAGGTTGCTGTGAACTGTGACACCACGGCACTCTACAGAGGATAACATTGTGAGACTCTGTCTCAAAAAAAAAAAAAATCAAATAATATAAAGGGAGTTTAGATTTGGATCAGAGTTCCACAGTTCTGCGTAAAAATGTGATTTTGTTAGATATTATTCTTCTTATTCTAAATTTGATTCTCTCTGCCACTGAGTTTTGGTATTGTTTTTCTTTTTTTTTGCATTTTTTGGCCAAGGCTGGGTTTGAACCCACCGCCTCAGGCATATGGGACTGGCGCCCTACTCCTTTGAGCCATAGGCGCCACCCTGGTACTGTTTTTCAATGGTGTCTTTGGGGTATGAGGAAGAATGAAACTATTCATTTGCTCTAGGAGTTAAATTTATAATACATTTTTTAAAAGTCAGACCAGGTGCAGTGGCTCAAGCTTATAATCCTAGCACTTAGGGAAGCCAAAGCGGGAGGATCATTTGAGCCCAGAAGTTTGAGATCAGCCTGAGTAACACAGTGAGACCACATCTCTACAAAACGTAGAAAAATTAACCAGTTGTGGTGATGCACACACTTGTAATCCCAGCAACACGGGAGGCTGAGAAGGAGGATCACCTGTGCATAGGCATTTGAGGCTGCAGTGAGCTATGATGACACCACTGGACTCAAGCCTGGGTGATAGAGTTAGGCACTGTCTCTTAAAAAAAAAAAAAAGAAAGTAACAGAAAAGAAAATCACAGGTGAAAGGAAAAAAGTACAAAGATTAATATAAAAAACCACAAATACTAATAAATCCAGCACAAACCTTTGTTTTTCGAAAACATATATCAAAGTCAATATCATCTTCAAAATCAATTTCAAAATCTTTCTTTGTACTCTTCTTTTTGTTCTCTGACTGGGAAGGAGCATCTTCTGCAGAAATGAACATAGATTGTCAACACTGTTCACCTCTGTGGTCGAAATTATTTACTTATCTCACGAGATCTACAGATAGCCCTATCAACAAGGTAGCATTTTTGTGTCCTGAGCATCACAACAGGAGTAGGAACACTAAATCACATACCTCATTTTTGTTCTAAATTTATAATTTTTTAAGTTTTTCAAAAACATGCTAATTCTTTCCTTTCAAAGACAGAATGCAAAACATGAAATGCTGGCACAGCCCTTCTGGGTTCTGCAGAGTGCTGGCTTGTGCCGTAACTACTACATGTCCTCTAAAGCCCGTTGGCCATTCCCACCTAGAGCCCTTGTACAAAGTCATGCAGATACGAGGGAACAGTAGGAGGCTGTAAGGCCAGTTCTCCTGATTCTAAGTACTTACTCTTCCCATCCAGAGGCCTTGATTTTAACTGACCCTTCATCCCAGGTCAGGCCAACTAATTGTCCAACCAGGAGGCTAGCTCATCTGTATGCTTTTTTTTTTTTTTGAGACAGAGTTTCACTTTCTTGTCCCCAGTAGAGTGTCTGGTATCATAGCTCACAGCAACCTCAAACTCTTTGGGTTCAAGCGATTCTCTTGCCTCGGCCTCCCAAGTGGCTGGGACTACAGATGCCCACTACAACACCCAGCTATTTTTTAGAGATGGGGTCTTGTTCTTGCTCAGGCTGGTCTCAAACTCCTGAGCTCAAGGGATCCACCCGCCTTGGCCTCCCAGAGTGTTAGGATTACAGGCATAAGCCACCAGGTGCTTCTTCAGCTTATCAGGAGCAGCAACTGGCACTTCCCTTTCTTAGCTAACTGCTGACTGGCTAATCATCCACACTATTCTTTCCTTAAAGTTCCATCTGGAAGTACGTACGTTTGCGTTGAGGCCTAAAGCGCCAGTGATTTGGGCCAGCCCACATCGACATAGTCCGGGGACTGAAATAGGAATATTCCCCAGGTTTCATGGAGAGAAGAGGACACATGGTCCTAATATCTCTGTCTCCAAGAGAAATTATTTCCTCCCTGTAACACACATGAAATTAGGTTTGTACGTGTACTCTCTCATGATTCCAATCATGTCATTTACATGTAAAGGAGCATATGATGTCACTGAAGACTCTACCTACCCACTTCTCCACAAAGGAACAGCACTATTGGAAGTGGAAGTCCAATATAAATACTTCACTTTTTTTTTTTTAAAAGACCATGTCAAAGAAACTTTTTTTTTTTTGAGATATAGTTTCACTTTGTCGCCCTCAGTAGAGTGCCATGGCGTCATAGCTCACAGCAACGTCAAACTCTTGGGCTTAAGTGATTCTCCTGTCCCAGTCTCCCAAGGAGCTGGGACTACAGGCACCTGCCACAATGCCTGGCTTTCTTTCTTTCTTTTTTTTTTTTTTTTTGAGATACGGTCTCATTCTGGCTTAGGCTGGTCTTGAACTCGTGAGCTCAGGCAATCCACCTGCCTCAGCCTCCTAAGTGTCGAGATTATAGGCATGAGCTACCACACCCAGCCAGAAATACTTTATAATGAACAATCTTGTAGTTTTTCTCAAGGGCTTTTGCTTCTCTTAATTTTATAACATGATTATATTTACACAAGTGCTTTGGAAGTTTCAAATTGCTTCAAAAATCCTAGTTTACCCATTTGAGAGCTAAGACACAGAGGTACAGAGAAATTAAGTTCTTATGTAAGACTACAGAGCCAGAAAACTGCCAGAGCTAGGAAGTAGACTTGACTCTGAATCCCAGCCTCAGTGTGTTTCCATACACAAGACTTCTAAAGGGCTCCAATGTGAGAAAGCTTGTTAGCGCTGCCCCACTGCCCTCTAAAGGAAAAGGTAACAAGGGAACTTCAGAGTGGCTTTATATTAATATTGAGCCATATATATACGTTCTCCTGGCTCAGTGCCTGTAGCTCAAGCGGCTAAAGTGCCAGCCACATACACCAGAGCTGGTGGGTTCAAATCCAGCCTGGGCCTGCCAAACAATGACAACTACAACCAAAAAATAGCCAGGTGTTGTGGCGGGCACCTGTAGTCCCAGCTAATTGGGAGGCTAAGACAAGAGACTCGCTTGAGCCCAGGAGTTGGAGGTTGCTATGAGCTGTGACGCCACAGTACTCTACCCAGGGCAACAGCTTGAGGCTCTGTAGCCAAAAAAAATATAAATAAATAAATAAATAAATAAATTCTCTTTTAGAATGAGCAAAAAACTTTAAAACAAGGACTTTGGCTTTATCTGCAGGATCTTTAAAAAACAGAAGCAGCAAATGGTATTTGTATATTTATTGCTATTAAAACTTAAGGCTTGGCGCCTGTAGTGAATAGGGAGCCACATAGCCGAGGCTGGCAGGTTTGAGTCTGGACTGGACCTGCTAAACAACAATGATAACTGCAACCAAAAATAGCCAGGTGTTGTAGCAGGCGCCTGTAGTCCCAGCTACTTGGGAGGCTGAGGCAAGAGGATCATTTAAGCTCAAGAGTTGGAGGTTGTTGTGAGCTGTGATACTCACACTCATAGTGACACTGTCTCCAAAAAAAAAAACAAAACAAAAAACTTAACTTAAAAAAATTAAAATATACTTTACAAAAATATCACATTTCTAGTCTGTAAGTCCTAGCGTTAGAACAGAACTTGATATCTGGCCTATGTCACTAACAAATGTTCTACATTATGAACTCCATAAAATGATTTCAATAGTAGCCCCACTCAATTCCCATGGCTATTCTTTTGTTATAATTTTGGCAGTTAGGCTGGGACTTTATGGGCAAAGGTATGAAGAGCTTGACTCCCATTTCCAAGAGTCTGTTGACAAGGGCAGAACAGAAGGTCTGCAGGTTTTGTTTTGTTTTTTTCTTTTTTTAGACAGAGACTCAAGCTGTCGCCCTGGGTAGAGTGCTGTGGCATCACAGCTCACAGGGCTAACTTGAGCTCCTGGGCTCAAGCAATTCTCCTGCCTCAGTCTCCCAAGCAGCTGGGATTATAGGCACCCGCCACAACGCCCAGCTATTTTTTGGTTGCAGGTGTCATGGTTGTTTGGCGGGCCCGGGCTGGATTTAAACCCGCCAGCTCAGGTGTATATGGCTGGCGCCTTAGCCGCTTGAGCCACAGGCATCAAGCCAAAGGTCTGTAGGTTTCTTGAATGCCATTCATTCAATAATTATTTCAATACACAACGCTGTGTGGCAGGCACCCTATCACCCCTATCCTGGCTACTCAATGGCTAGACTAACCCACAGTTTATCCATTTCTCAAGGCCTGCTCCCTCCACCAAACTTCCCCCATCCTCTCCAGAGACTCTTTATTCTTTTTGTCCCCACCCCCTCAATATCACAGAGCTTTTCCTTCATTTTAGCCCTGCTTCAGTCTAGCAAGTTAAAGGTCTCCTCTGGCTGGGCTCCTAGCATGCCAGTCAGAAGGCAGAATGCTTCGTTCTCACATGAACAAAGTAGGCTGTGCTCTGGGCCCTCATCTCTGACTAGGTCTTTAAATACAGTGAGCACACTATAAAAGCACCTATATCACAGAAGGGTCAGCTAAAGAACAGTTGGCCCCCTTTGGCAGATGAGTCTTTCTTAGTGTATGTGCACAGAGAGCTCCACTTTTATTTATTTATTTTTTTTGAGAGACAGAGTCTCACCTTGTGTCCCTCAGAGTGCTGTGGCATCACATCTCACAGCAACCTCTAGCTCTTGGGCTTAGGTGATTCTCTTGCCTCAGCCTCCCGAGTAGCTGGGACAACAGGTACCCACCACAATGCCTGGCTGGTTTCTTTGTTGTGCTGGGGCTGGGTTTGAACCGGCCACCCTTGGTATATGGGGCCGGCACCCTACTCACTGAGCCATGGGGGCTGCCCAAGCTCCACTTTTACGTTGCACACAGTTGTCAAAGTGCTGCCATTCAGGAACCAATAACATGGGGCATCCTACATAACACTGGTATTTATCATTCAGTATTGTTCCCACTCTACCTTGAACTAGAGGCCCTTGAAGACCTTTCAGTAAAGAACAGTGGTTTTCAATCCTGGACACATGATGCAATCCCCTGGCCTCTTCTACTCTCAATATTCTCAGTTTAGGCGGCCTGCAGTAAAGCCTGTCATCCAAAGCTCACTGCAGGCAGTCCCCAGGTTACAAATGAGATAGGTTAGTTTTCCTTGCTTTGATATTCTCCAGTCTGCCTATCTAGTAACCCAACACTGCCTAGTCCTCTTCTTTGCTTATGCTTCAGGCCACTTTTTTCTATAAGCAAAACATAAGCCTGTTTCTGTCTATACAGATATCACCAAGTCAGACTACACACAGTATGTAGAAAGGGAGCATGCTCTGCTACCAAAATGCACTTGGTAACAACAGCCCCACTAAAGTAGCCACTAGATCCCAGGTACTTTGGTCTAGCACTTTACAGTTCTTTCATCCTTATAAACTCCTGCAGTGTCGGTTTTATAACCAAAGTGACAAGCCAACATTCAATGCCAGGTATGATTCCTGTGATTTAGAAGGGCTCAGCTGATGTGTAAAATAAAGCACACCAACCCAGACAATCAGACATGAAACTAGATCACCCACAGCAGGAAAACTGTTAAGAATGGATTAAAAAAACTATGGAAACATTTTCTGTGACCCTGAGAGCCTTACTGGGAGCTTTGAACCTGGCAAGGCTCCTTCCAGCTCCTGAACTCCTCGTGATCTCCAGCTTCAGGGTGGTCAGCTTCATCATTGGCATCAAAGTAATCCTCCAGGGGGCCCTCGGGCAAGTCCTCACAGTCACTCTCCTCAATCTCCGCATTGATGTCAAATACCTGGTCATTCTTCTTAAACTTGTCCACCAGGGCTGACACAGACTAGAAGGACAAAAGAGGGTTCTTTAGTTCTGTTTCCTATAACCATCTCAGTTCACCATTGGAGGGACAGCCTTCTCACCCTTAAATTCCAGTTTCCAGCACTCTCCTTTCTCCATACCACCCTTCCCCTCCCCCTGCCTGCTGGAGCCAGAGTTCTCATATAGTGCTGAGGAAGTTTATATTGTGTAGCACAGGATAAAGCTGTATTGTTGTCAGGTACATTTTGTGAAACATGAAACAGGAATCTTCATCCATTAACTACATGTTTCAAGAAAACAGTTTTCCATGGAGACCATTTATTTTGGAAGTTGTAGTAAGCAGGCTAAAGGGGCCCATGCTAAAAATACACAGAGGAAAGCTCTACACGTGACAATTCTCAGGAAACTCAGTGCCAAGGGACTCAACTCCAAAGAGCAGGAAATTCCTCAAACTTGACAGAAGCCTAAGAAACCAGAAGCTACTGAGATAATCACATTCAAGAGTAAATCTGACAAGAAAAGTTCACCCATTAATGGCAGGGCCATCTCACCCTAGGGAAGCAGAAGAAAGAACTCATTTAGCTGTGTAACAACCCTGCTGGGGGTCACAGTCCCTCCCACTCTCCACCCCAGGCTTTTTATCCCTACAGAAGTGCCAAAGGAAATATTTTCTGTACTCCTGGCTAAATAAAAATGATGCCACAGTTTTGGTTCCCACTGGGCAGAACTAATCTTGGGCTATCTAACTGAAACCACAAGCCACTGGAGAAGTGCCCAGAGCCCTTTTAAAAGTTGACCACACCTCATTATGTGTTTCACTGTCCCACTTAGTAAACTGGAATCCAGCCAGGGAAGGGCAGATCTGGCGATCTTCCGCACACTGCTGCAAGGGCTCTGGAGAGGACAGCAAGAATACAAAGAAAGATTAGAGATGGGTCAAGTATATTCCTCATGCCCTGTAAAACAACACCAATGGGCACAACAGAGAAGAGAGGCACACAGTCACCTCACTGTTCTCCAGTGGAGGCTCTGGTATCAATAGTGGCTGGCAGCCAACATCTGTGTGTTGGATTCTCCAGGGAGATGCACAGGCAACACCCACACCGGGGTTAGACTAACACAGTCAATCCACAAATGAGTAAAATAATAGGGGGAAAAACCTGAACACAGATAGTCAATTGTGAAATGAACTCTGTGTTCTATGCTATAACTGGGAAATCAAAATCCCTTCCTCTTATTTTTTTTTTTTGATTGGTATTTAAAACCTATTTTAATGACAACATTCTCATCATTTTAAAACAGTTTGCATTGTTTAATCCGAAGCTGTCCTGGCATCAGGACTTAACTTTTCTGCTCCACAGGTTTCAGGTGCCACTGTATTACTAATTCTCCATTGCTCTTGAGACACGTGTTAGACATGTCTACCTCTGTTGGAAGTCCTTGTGGCAGCTTCAGGATTCTTATCAAATGTTTGACCACTTTCAGTTTTGGATTCACTGAAGGGATATTCTTGTGAACTTGAGGGGTATGTGCTTTTTCTAATCCAAGCATCTTTATTGTATCTTTTTCCCAGTATGGACGTCTTTTTGTACTTTTTATTCTAGTAACAATATGCAGTTTATGGGGGTTCTGTGGATCCCCACCATACTTT
>CAUYPK010093203.1:0-20361 GCA_963574355.1 Loris lydekkerianus | reverse complement strand
TGATGTTTGTATCCCCATGACGGGTAAGACTGAAACTGCAAGAGCAGGCAACCTAAGACAGGGGCTATGTTTTTCCGCCATATAAAAAACAAAAGAGGGAATTGTTGGGCCCTGCCATGTGCCTGAGGCCTAGTGCAACTTTCCGAGCCTGACTATAAGTAGATCCATCGCTACTTCCACGTAGCAATGACTCAGCAAGGCCCTGCCTCTACCTAGATACAGCCAACGTGGTACCATGCCATTGGCTCAACCCTGTCACGCACCTCATCCCCCGCCTTCTTTCCCCGCCCCTTACACACTCTATATATTAGCGTCTGCTTGATGAAATAAAGTTCTGTTCCTTCTTAAAAAAAAATAAAAAAGAAAAAAAGAAAAAAAAGAAAAAGAAATGAAATCAGAAAGGAAGAGCAAAGAGAGGGAAGGAGGGAGGGGAGTGGGGCTTTGGTGTGTGCCACACCTTTTGGGCACAAGACACGATTGTAAGAGGGACTTTACCTAAAAAATGCAATCAGGTAACCTGGTTTACCCCAACAATAAAAAATAAATGGGAAAAAAAAAAAAAAAAAAAATAGAGTTTGAGGTTGCTGTGAGCTAAGACACTACAGCACTCTACCAAGAGTGACCAAGTAAGACTCTGTCTCAGAAAAAAAAAAAAAAAAAAAAAAATCAGACCTGCTAAACATAAGAAAAACTTATACCTATTGCTGTGGAATCTGACCTCAGTCATTACAGCCTCTTCCTTCCAGAAATGGTTCCTACCCCAAATTCCAAAATAGACATTTAGGATAGTGCCTGTGGCTCAAAGGAGTAGGGCACTGGCCCCATATGCTGGAGGTGGTGGGTTCAAACCCAGCCCTGGCCATAAACTGCAAAAAAAAATAGTCTAGGGGCCAAAATAGACATTTACTTTCCTATAATTATGGCTGCTTGAATTCCTGTTAGCTGTTTTTTGTTTACCTCTCACATAGCTCCAGAACATGCATTCTTAGGCTCTTAAACTACTGAGTACAAAGCATACCTTTACTAAAGAAAAAGAAATGAGACTTTTCAGTAATAAAATAATAGCCAATTACAAGCCAGCTCTGTTATAGGAGCCTCTGTTTCTAAGGCTTTCTATACTTCCTGCTTATCCTTTTTGGGGAATTTTCCCCAAGGAGCAGGAACCACCCTAACTGCCAATTGGACGGCTTTGCAAAGTTAAGCAAATTGAAAACCTCTGGAAGGTTCTTTAAAGCCCACCCATGGAGTGTATCCTGAGCCTGTGCCAAAAAAACAAACTAGTGTTTATCTCTGCCCATCTCTAGCTTACACCACAGAGGTGCTATGACTTTGGCCTTTTGCTATTTTCCAACAGGCTTTCACCTTCTAGAAGAATAAAGATAAAGAGATTCTAGAATTCCATAAAATGCTATAATTCCTTTTTGCATTTTACTAAGATTTGGCATTTGGGAAAGATCTTTTCTAATGGCATGTGCGTTAGTGTTTTCAGTCTTTGGAAAGTCCTCTTCCCCACCACTCATGCCTCCTGGGTTGTTTGAAGGTTTTCCTTAGTTGGTTTGTTTTGTTTACAGGGTGCTTACATCCTTCCTCTCCTTCCTTTCCCCCTTCAACAACCCATTTTTAACTTCCCATTCCTCACTTGGGAGTGCTGAATAGAAAGAGCTCCTTCCACTGAGCCCTCTCAACTCAAAATAGCAACTCAAGAGTGCTAGGCTTTTTCCAGTCTTTTCTTTGTATTGCACTATAATTAGATGGATTCTGGAGTCAGGCAGACCTTGATTTGCATCTGTTACCTAACAGTAATGTGGTTTGGGGTAAAGGGTTTAACTTCTCTAAATCTGTTACCTCATCTGTAAAACATGATTGTTATTTTTACTACATCAGAGATAAAAGTGATACTCGTACTCCCAGAATTATCTATGAAGGTTGTTTTCTAATTAAATACATAAAGCTCCATCCCAGACCTACCAAAATGATTAATGGGAGCCAGAACACTGAGAGAGTTCTTGTTTATCTTTTACATTGCCAAGGTGATTTTTCAGATGAAATGGCTAGATATAGAAAAGTCACCCCTATAGTGTAACAGAGGTGAGCATGGGTGGCATATACTTGTGGTCCCAGTTACTTAGGAGGTGGAGATAGGGGGAGCCCAGGAATTCAAATCCAGCCTGGGCAATTTTTTTTAATTAAAAAAAATATATATAAACAATTTTTTTAGCATAGTCCCCTACCTGGCATAGAGTAAATATATAATAAATGTTGGTGATTTTCTTTTTACTTTTAATTTTTTTGTAGTTTTTGGCCAGGGCTGGTTTTGAACCCACCACCTCTGGTATATAGGGCCTGGCGCCTGCTCCTTGAGCCACAGGCACTGCCCATTAATGACAATTTTCAAAAGGACCTTTCCTGGCCGGGCACTGTGGCTTATACCTGTAATCCTAGCATTCTGGGGGGCTAAGGCTGGTGGGTTGCTTGAGCTCAGGAGTTTGAGACTAGTTTGAACAAGTGTGAGACCTTGTCTTTATAAATAGCCAGGCATTGTGGCGGGCGCCTATAGTCCCAGCTACTTGGGAGGCTGAGGCAAGAAAATCGCCCAAGAGTTTGAGGTTGCTGTGAGCTATGATGCCAAGGGCAACAGAAGGAAACTGTCTCAAAAAAAAAAAAAAGAAGGACCTTTCCTCAGCCTTCCAGTCTTCAGGAACCAGGAAGATGCTCTTTAAATTTATTTAGATGCTAAGAGCCAGTGATGCTACTCTTGGGTATGTGCTTTAGGATTCTGGAATAGTCTTTTATGTGGAATGAAGCTGGTTTTAAAAATATCCTTTTTAGCTGGGCACAGTGGTACACACTCATACTCCAAGCTACTTGGGAGACTAAGATGAGAGTATTGTTAGAGCCCAGGAGTTTGAGGCCAGCATGGGCAACATAGCAAGATCCCATTCTTTCTTTCATTTTTTTTTTTTTTTTTTTTTTTTTGTTTGGAGACAGAGTCTCACTATGTTGCCCTCAGTAAAGAGCTGTGGCGTCACAGCTCACAGCAACCTCAAAACTCTTGGGCTTAACATCACAAAATCCCCAAACCAAAGATATTAGCATGGATGTGGAGAAAAGGGAACACTTCTGCACTGCTGGTAGGAATGCAAACTAATATGTTCCTTTTGGAAAGATGTTTGGAGAACACTTAGGGATCTAAAAATAGACCTGCTATTCGATTCTACAATATCCAGAAGACCAAAAATCACTTTATAACAAAGATATTTGCACCAGAATGTTTATTGCAGCCCAATTCATAATTGCTAAGCCATGGAAGAAGCCCAAATGCCCATCGACCCATGAATGGATTAATAAATTGTAGTATATGTACACCATAGAATATTATGCACCATTAAAAAAAGATGGAGATTGGGGCGGTGCCTGTGGCTCAGTGAGTAGGGCGCCGGCCCCATATGCCGAGGGTGGCGGGTTCAAACCCAGCCCCAGCCAAACTGCAACAACAACAAAAAAAAAAAAATAGCTGGGCATTGTGGCAGGCACCTGTAGTCCCAGCTGCTTGGGAGGCTGAGGCAAGAGAATCATGTAAGCCCAAGAGTTAGAGGTTGCTGTGAGCTGTGACGTCATGGGACTCTACCCAAGGGCGGTACAGTGAGACTCTGTCTCTAAAAAAAAAAAAAAAAAAAAAAAAATGGAGACTTTAACTTTCATGTTTACATGGATGGAGCTGGAACATATTCTTTTTAGCAAAGTATCTCAAGAATGGAAGAAAAAGTATCCAATGTACTCAGCTCGACTATGAAACCAATTCATGTGAAAGCTATAACCCAATTATAGCCCAAAAACAACGGAAGAGGGAGGGGAGTGGAGGGGGGAGGATGGGTGGAGGAAGGATAATTAGTGGGACCACACCTACGGTGTATTTTACAAGGGTACATGTTAAATTACTAAGTGTAGAATATAATTATCTTAACACAATAACTAAGAAAATGCAGTGAAGGCTATGTTAACCAGTTTGATGAAAAAAATTTCAAATTGTATATAAAACCAGCACATTGTACCCCATGATTGCATTAGTGCACATAGCTATGATTTAATGAAAAAAAAAAAAGCTCTTAAGAGCTTAAGTGATTCTCTTGCCTCAGCCTCCTGAGTAGCTTGGACTACAGGCTCCTGCCACAATGCCCAGCTATTTTTTGGTTTTAGTTGTCTTTGTTGTTTAGCAGGCCCAGGCCAGGCTCAAACCCACCAGCTATGTGCCAGCGCCCTACTCACTGAGCTATAGACACCGAGCCAGCAAGATCCCTTTTTTTTTTTTTTTTTTTTTTTTTTTTTGAGACAGAGCCTCAAGCTCTCACCTTGGGTAGAGAGCCATGTCATCACAGCTCACAGCAACCTCCAACTCCTGGGCTCAAGCGATTCTTCTGCCTCTATCTCCCAAGTAGCTGGAACTATAGGCGTCCGCCACAACGCCTGGCTATTTTTTGGTTGCAGCCATCATTATTGTTTGGCAGGCCTGGGATGCATTCAAACCCGCCAGCTCAGGTATATGTGGCTGGCGTCTTAGCCCCATCAGCCACAGACGCCAAGCCAGATCCCATTCTTTTTAAAAAATCCTTTTTTAGTCCTGATTATATATGGCTTTGATTAACCAGTCTGTAGTGAAAGCTGTGGGTGTCCATAGTTGACATATTGGGAAGATTCATGATTTCAGAGCCTCAAATAGAACTTGATTATCTATTCCCAGATGAGAACTAGGAATAATGGGTCAGTCTAAGGACCAGCCCCAGCTTCCACCCCCATACCAAAGGAGGAAAGATTAGATGGAATTTAGATCTCTAGGTCAAGGATCCTAATGAACTGAAGTCAGAATATCTATTCAGGCCTTAGGAAAAGATCATTATGAGTACATATATCCTAATTCTGGATTTCTCTTTTTTTTTTTTTTTTTTTTCAGTTTTTGGCCGGGGCTGGGTTTGAACCTGGCACCTCCAGTATATGGGGCTAGCGCCCTACTCCTTTAAGCCACAGGCACCACCCAATTCTGGACTTCCCTAAAGCCAGGTCCTGCCTTGGCCTACCATTCTGTTTTCTACTGATAACTTGAGGCATGTAGCCATTAAGTGGACTAACCAGCTGTTCCTAGACTACAGAGGAACCAGAATCCCCAACCAATGGTAGTGAAGATGATGATGACAGCCCTGGGTACTCCCTAATTTGGCTCCTATGTTACAGAAGCAACATCCAAGGCAGTGTCATCTGCAACAATGCTGTGATCGAGAAGGGAGCAGACATCAAAAACTGCTTGATTGGAAGTGGCCAGAGGATTGAAGCCAAAGGTAAACCAGAGCCCAGATTTACAGTCACAAATGACATTTTGATAATCGATAATGGTGTTATTTTTGAGAGAAAGATAACACCCTTGTCAAATTATTTAACTTTGACTTAACAGTTTCATTTCTAGGAACTCATATTTGCATGCAGCCTTACTATCAGAACATTGAAAACATACCAATAGATCTAATGTCCCAAATTAGCACCAGTACTTTACAATGGCTCTTGGATATGAGATAGGAGGGCCAGTAATGCAGCAAGAGCACTGAAACTAGCTCTGCCCTCTTGAAGTCCATGGGCACTTCATCTGACCTAGTCTTTAAAGGAAGTAGTCCTATACATTCCAGGCCTGGGAAAAGGTAAGCAGCATATAACATTCTCTCTTTTTTTTTGAGACAGAGGCTCACTATGTCCCCCTTAGTAGAGTACTATGATATCACAGCTCACAGCAACCTCAAACTCTTGGGCTTAAGCGATTCTCTTGCCTCAGCCTCCCAAATAGCTGGGACTACAGGTACCCGCCACAATGCCTGTATTTTTTTTGTTGCAGTTGTCATTGTTGTTTAGTAGGTCCAGCCGGGGTTGGAACCTGCCAGCCTTGGTATATGTGGCTGGCAGCCTGACCACTGAGCTACGGGCACCCGAGCCAACACTCAGCCATTCTCAGCTGCTTAGAGATGACTCTATAACCTGTGCTGTTAGCTTGTTCTGCTCTCTAGCCTGTAGAAAGGTATATAGTGCTTGAGAGACAAAGATCAGGATTTCCCTTCTGGGAAGGACAAATTTGAATTATCCTTAATTTTACTGACTAGGGTTTTTTCTTTTTTTTGTCTTTTGTTTTTTGTTTTTTGAGACAGAGTCTCACTTTGTCACCCACACTGAAGAGCTATGGCATCATAGCTCACAGCAATTTCAAACTCTTGGGCTCAAGTGATTCTCTTGCCTTAGCCTCCCAAGTAGCTGGGGCTACAGGCTCCCACCACAAGACCAGGCTCGTTTTAGAGATAGGGTCTTGCCCTTCTTTAGGCTGGTCTTGAACCTGTGAGCTCAGGCAATCCATCCACCTCGGCCTCCCAGGGTGCTAAGATTACAGGCATGAGCCACTCATGTTTTAATTTTCTTTATTTGTTTTATTTTTCTGAGACAGAGTCTCACTATGTTGCCTTTGGTAGAATACTGTGGGATCACAGCTCACAGCAACCTCAAACTCTTGGGCTTAAGTGGTTCTCTTGCTTGAGCCTCCCAAGTAGCTGGGACCACAGGTGCCCACCACAACGCCCAGCTATTTTGTTGTTGTTGTTGCAGTTGTTTAGCTGGGCCAGGTTCGAACCTGCCACCCTCGGTATATGTGGGTGGCACCATACCCACTATGCTACAGGTGCCGAGCCTGACAGAATGTTTTTAACTTAACAGTAGACAGTGCTCAAGATCAGTAGAATTGGCTGATTGTTCTTGAGATTATTTCTAAAATAGGCTGGGTGGTGGCTCTCACCTTAATCCTAACACTCAGGAAGGCCCAGGTGAGTGGATTGCTTTAGCTCAGGAGTTTAAGACCAGCCTGAGCAAAAGTGAGACACCATCTCTAAAAAGTAGCTGGGCATTGTGGCGGGCACCTGTAGTCCCAGATTCTTGGGAGGCTGAGGCAAGAGGATCGCTTGAGCCCAGGAGTTTGAGGTTGCTGTGAGCTATGGCACACTAGTTCTATGCTGTGAGCACAGCACTCTAGTCTGAGGTGACAGAGTAAAACCCTGTCTAAAAAAAACAAAGAGAGAGAGAGAGAGGGAGAAAGAAATTATTCCTAAAACTAAAATAGGTGGGGAGGAGAATTGCTGAAGGAATTAGCCCTCCCAATTCTATAGAAGACACATCACTTTCCTTCTCTCCAGTAAACAGAGGCCTCCTTCAATTTCTTTTTTTTTTTTTTTTTCTTTTCCCTTTTTAAAAGTCACATGCCTTCTTTTGGGGCTTTAGAATTAAACAGACCTGGGTTCAAATCTCAACCATGTAACTCATTGGTTTGAATTTCTAAGCCTCAGATTTTCTTAACTAGAAAAATTGGACAATAATACCTACCTTGGAGAATTACATAGAATTAAATGTTTTAAGGAATGTGTGCTACTCCTTGAGCATATCAAGGGACTTTGAGTTTTTAATACACACTGTGCTGTTATACTTCTCCATGGTTTTGCACATACCCCCTTTCTCTCTCTCTGGATCTCCTCTCTGCCCAGGTGTTTCCTCCTCTGTAGAACCTTGTCGGACTCTTCCCCTGACTCCCCACAGCAGAACTGAGCATTCCTTCCTCTGTATCCCTGGCCTTTGCCACATTTTTATTAAAGTATGTTTAATAAAACACACTTATAACTTATAATCATAAGTTATAGCAATTATGTATGAATCTTCCTTCCCTACTAGACTTAGATCCTCAAAGCCAAGGATTATCTTAACTATCCATAGTTCTCAGAACAGGTCCTGGTTTAGAGTAGATAATGGGGCAGGGAGGGAAAAATGAATGAATAAATTTTGGATCCATAAAGCATATTTTGAAGGATTTCAGGGCAGAAATTTCCAAGAAAAACTTTTGTGAAATGGTTGCTATTATCATGAGATGGGCTCTGGAATCTCCTGGATTTTCTGCTTTTAACTGACACTATATGTTCACTTTTTAGCAAGGAGACCCCTTACTGGCCCTCCTCAAGGAGGAGTAGCTAGGGAAATCACCTGGACTTGGGACTCTAAACGGGACAGTCTGCGTGGTGCCTGTGGCTCAGTGAGTAGGGCGCCAGCCCCATATACCGAGGGTAGAGAGTTCAAACCCGGCCCTGACCAAACTGCAACAAAAAATAACCAGGCATTGTAGTGGGTGCCTGTGGTCCCAGCTACTCTGGAGGCTGAAGCAAGAGAATCACCTAAGCCCAAGAGCTGGAGGTTGCTGTGATGCCATGGCACTGTACCAAGGGCAACAAAGTGAAACTTGGTCTCCAAAAAATAAATAAACTGGACAGTCCCATCATTTTCTGCCCTCTACCCCCTTTGCTGGAGCAACAAATACATTCAGCACAGTTGCCAGTGCCTTCCTGCCATAGGCACTTTCTGGCCAGTTGCTTGTTTCGACTATCACTTTTCTTTGAGCCATATAGGAAAAGCAAATTCCAAGCCATCAGTATAGCACTCAAGACCTGCTACTTTGGATGACCTAGACAAACATCAACATCTCAGCAAAAGAGCTCAAATAGATGACAACATCCTTAGTTTTCCCCACATAGAGCAATTCAGGAAAAACATTCATCTTAAGAAATAAGATGGGCTTGGCATCTGTGGCTCAAGCGGCTAAGGCGCCAGCCACATACACCTGAGCTGGCAGGTTCGAATCCAGCCTGGGCCCGCCAAACAATGACGGCTGCAACCAAAAAATAGCCAGGCGTTGTGGCAGGAGCCTGTAGTCCCACCTACTTGGGAGGCAGAGGCAGGAGAATCGCTTGAGCCCAGAAGTTGGAGGTTGCTGTGAGCTGTGATGCCATGGCATTCTACCCAGGGTGACAGCTTGAGGCTCTGTCTCAAAAAAAAAGAAATAAGATGGATTCTAATTCTAATTATTTTCATACCAGATACCACGTCCATAGCAGTCTTTTCCCCCTAGAATGTGAACTCTCATAACCTTGTGTAGGCCTCTGTTGCCTGATCTAGTACTACCAAGAGAGCAAGCCATTTTATAACAACTCTGGCTTTTCTCACCCCACCCTAGTACTCTTAGTGATTATCTCTGGCAAAACTTCTGGCAGTCAAGTTTGACCTCCTGCTCAAGCAGTAGGAAGAATCAAATCCTGAAAGACTTTAATTGGATGCTTCATCTGAGTCTCTTCTCACTGTCAGTCAGAGAACTTGGATCTCTTCCCTGTGACCACAGTGATCAGTCCTTTGGCCATAAAAGTAGACCTGACATAGGTCAGAGTCTTGACATCTACTTGACATAAGTCAAGTCCTCTTGGCTAGCAGGAATCCTTCCCAGTTTCCTAGTGCAGCTTTTATTTGTGACATGTTTTTCTCTTTTATTCAATTTATTTTTTCCCAGCTCACCATCTTCCCTTGTACTCTTCTCTTTGGAATCTTCCCCAATATGATTCCAGGCTAGAGATTTTCCAGTGTGTTTACTGGAACCTACTACTATCCCTGGCCAAATAGCACTAGCTCTACTTTTAGCTCCTTTGCAGGTTTCTTCCAGCTTACTGCATCTCCATGAAAAGCTACCCCCAACATGCCATGACTCTCTCCCCTGAAGCTCAGTGAACAACGTATTCTCTCACTGCCAGGCCAGGGACAGACCAGAAGGAAGAGGGGAGAGTAGGGACAGCTGGAAAATGCTGAAATGTTTATTTGGAGCCTGGCAGAGCTGCAGAAAGGGTTGTTTTCTCTAGCCAGACACCTCGTTCTTCCCCTGGTCTAGAGCGCTGGGGTCCAAGAAGGGTGTTAATTAGAACTGGCACTATCTTCTGAACACCCCAATGTCCCTGGAAACTAGGAAGAAACTGGATGAAGGAAGAGCAGATGTCAGAGTCTAGATGAGAAATGATAAAGCTAACTCAGAGGTATGGGGGATAAAGGAGGTACCCTGGGAAGCTAGCCAAAGAAGCATTTCTTTTTTTCTTTTTTAGTCAGTGTTACCTCAGGATTGGAGCCTGACAGATAGTCACACTCTGGGACCAACCCTAGCCATAGGGAATTTAACAGCCTGAGCTCTATCTGGGCCTTCTCCCCATTCTTCTCACTAAAGGAAGGAGGAGGCTAGGAAGCACCTCCTAGGGCAAGAGTACATAGGCCAGACTTAGCCCTATTCTGTAACATCTGCTTAATACTTAGCAAAACACTATGATGGGCTCTGTATGTCAGTTATTCTCTTGAAGAACCACAACTTTTGTTAGGAAACTAAAGCCCAAAGACATGAAATGATTTGCTCAAAGCCAAAAATATTTGCTTGAAGTCAAATTAGAATCCAACTCAGAATCTTTCTTTCTTTTTTGGCAGTTTTTAGCCAGGCCAGGTTTGAACCCGCCACCTCTGGTATATGGGGCTGGCGCCCTACTCCTTGAGCCATAGGCGCCGCCCAGAATCTTTTTTTTTTTTTTTTTCTTCTCAACTGTCTCTTTTTCTTCCTGTCCTATCCTTTTCCTTCCACATGAGATTGTGTCTGTCTAACATGGTGCTGTAATAGCAAACTTTGTGAAAGACCTAGTAAAAAGCCTAAGGACATTCTGGACCCCCAAGCCCTCTTGTTGTAATACATCAGATGTATCAATTATATTATCTTTGACAAAGAGATTGGAGGCCTTCTTTTCCATACATGCTCCTTTTCCTATATCTCTACTCTCACATAGCCCCGAAAACACACATTCTGCAAATTGATTATTGCCTACTATCTAGGCACTGTTAGGGTAGGGGTGCTATTCATCTTTATGAATGAATACCATCTTTATGGTATTTCTTGTGGTCTAATTGCTCATAGTCTATTATACAGAGGCAGATGAGTAAAGAAATCAAGTACAGTAAAGTTTTACAGGTAGAAGACTGTCAGCGTTAATTAAGGACTTGCATGAGAAACAGGAACACCATCCTGAAAGAAGTAAAGATAAATATCGAAAAATTTAGCTATTTACCAAATATACAAAGGGGAAGAACCTCTCAAGCAAAGGGCAGCCATGCAAGCAAACACCCAAAGGCAAAAAATTCGAGGTGTTAAAAACTGCAAATCAGGCTCAGCACCCGTAGCTCAGCAGCTAGGGCACCAGCCACATACTCTGGAGCTGGCGGGTTTAAATCTGGCCTGGGCCTGCCAAACATTGATAATTACAACCCAAACATAGCCAGGCATTATAGCGGGTATCCAAACTTTAGGCTACAAAGGGGTAGGGCGCTGGCCCCATATGCCAGGCACCACTAAACAGGCACTGCCCAAGTCCCTGAACTTTTCTACCAATCTGCACCTCCTTTCAGCTTTAGATCTCCACTTATATGACCAGACCCTATCTTTGTCCTTATCTGAAACCTCTAAAATCATCATGTGGTGGTAGCTATTCTGGACAGTTGGGTTTAATCGTAACTGCAGTGTCCCTAACCTATCCTTAGTGTTCTTATAGCAAAGTAGAGAAGAATGACATAATGATGTAGAGACAGAGATATGTATTTAGGTTCAGTGGTTTCACAAAGCAGGAAGGGAAAGCATCACATATTAGAGGTGCCAAATTAGGGCATTTGAGGTGAATAATAGTGCTATGGGAAAGAATAGGGGAAGGCATTCTAGGTGTAGGGAACAGCATGTGACGAAGTCTAAAGGCATAAAACAGTGTGGCTTGTTGGTATAAATAGAGAATGGCAGGAAATGAGGCTAGAGAAGTAGGCAGGGATGAGGTTATGGAGGGCCTTTGTGTTTAGACTTTACAAAAATAATAGACTCAGTGCCCATAGCTCAGTGAGTAAGGCGCCAGCCACATACACCAAGGCTGGCGGTTTCAAGCCCAGCCTGGGCCTGCTAAACAACAATGACAAATGCAACAAAAAATAGCTGGGGATGGTGCCTGTGGCTCAACAGAGTAGGGCGCCAGCCCCATATGCTGGAGGTGGTGGGTTCAAACCCGGCCCCAGCCAAAAGAAAAACCTGCAAACAACAACAATAACAACAAAAAAAAAAAATAGCTGGGCATTATGGTGGGCACCTATAGTCCCAGCTACTTGGGAGGCTGAAACAAGAGAATTACTTTAGAGGCTGATGCAGGAGAGAATCGCTTAAGCCCAAGAGTTTGAGATTGCTGTGAGCTGGGACGTCACAGCACTCTATTGAGGGCAACATATAGTGAGACTCTGTCTAAAAATAATAATAATAATAGCCACTATTTATTGAATACTCACCCTTTAACTTACTGAGTTCTCATAACAACCTATACAGTAGGTGGTATTATTTCCATATTCTATATGAAGTATCTCCCCTTCTTCTCTGAATATCTCCATTTATTTATCCTTTTAACCTCATTTCTTAATCTTTTTCCCTTAATTTCCTCTCTT
This sequence comes from Loris lydekkerianus, assembly GCA_963574355.1. Taxonomy (NCBI): domain Eukaryota; kingdom Metazoa; phylum Chordata; class Mammalia; order Primates; family Lorisidae; genus Loris; species Loris lydekkerianus. Next base: position 7,983 of record CAUYPK010093203.1, on the reverse strand, counting down.
CTGGCCATACTATAGTATTTCATGTTCCCCTTTCTCACATCTCCATGTTTTTTGCCCATGCTGTAGTAACAGTCTCGAATGTTTCCCCTTTGATCACTGCCTATAAAAACTCTATTGATTGGCTCGGTGCCTGTAGCTCAGTGGTTAGGGCATCGGCCACATGCACCAGGGCTGGCAGGTTCAAACCCGGCTTGGACCTGCTAAACAACAATGACAACAACAACAAACAGCTGGGCATTGTGGCAGGTGCCTGTAGTCCCAGCTACTTGGGAGGCTGAAAAAAGAGAATCGCTTAAGCCCACGAGTTTGAGGATGCTGTGAGCTGTTATCCCACAGCATTATACCAAGGGAAAATTTGTGAGAGGGACAAAAAAAAAAAAAAAAAAAAAACAAAAAAAACACAACTCTATAGATCCTTTAAGATACCGCTTCAGTTCTCTTATGTAAAGCCTTGCCAAAGCCAGGTATAGAGTCAGTCCCATCCTCCTGTGTAGGGAGATTCTATCTTTCTCATAGCCCCTTTGGCAAGTTGTATTCCAAAAAGCAGAGCCACAGGCCAGGCACAGTGGCTCATACCTGTAATCCTAGCACTTTGGAAGGCGGGGATGGGAGGATCTCCTTAGCTCAGAAGTTGGAGATCAGCCTGGGCAAGAGCAAGGACCTGTCTCGACTAAAAATAGAAAAATTAGCTGAACATTGTGACAGGCACCTGTAGTCCCAGCTACTTGGGAGGCTGAGGCAGGAGGATCACTTGAATCCAGGAATTTGAGGTTACTTTGAGCCAGGCTGAGGCCATGGCATTCTAGCCTGGGCAACAGAGTGACTTTGTCTTGAAGATAGGTAGGTAGGTAGGTAGATAGATAGATAGATAGATAGATAGATAGATAGATAGATAGATAGATAGATAGATAGATAGACAGACAGACAAAAAGAGCAGAGCCACAATAGCAGAGGAATGTTTGTGAACATAATTAGAAGCAGTTGGTTTGAAATGACATCTTTTGCTGCCATTTTTCAGAAAACCTTTTCTTTTTCTTTTGTAGCTAAACGAGTGAACGAGGTGATCGTGGGGAATGATCAGCTCATGGAGATCTGAGTTCTGAAGACTCCTTCCTTTTGGCCCCCAAAACTCTAGATGTTAGCTGGCCCACCTATTTGATTCTGTATTTATTTCCCAATAAAGAAAGGCTTCCGAAGGCATGCTGGAGACTTGTGGAGCAGTCCCAGTCTCCACATCAGGTGGGCTCCAGGTACACATAATGTATGTTCATGTGTCATATGATAAAGATTATCTAGAGTAAATGTGTGGAATAGGATAGACACAATGGGCTGACCCTCATGTACCAGGTTATCAAGCAGGAGCAGCAGCAATCCAATTATAAAAGTCCTAGGAATGCTACTTTCTAACGGACTGACCCAACCCCGTCTATAAAGTATCTCCTGCTTAAAATGACCTAGGAATTCTTCAGTCCCTGATGCTTATCAGGCTTTCTAGACCCTAAGGCCTAACTTCTGTCAATACCACCCCTGAGCATCAGCCTGGGACTTATTCTTTGTTCCCATAATTGCCACACAGATTCTCAGGACTTGTACCACCCACCTCCAGCCCCACACTCCATACCCACCATTCACTCCCTATTCTCCCAGCCTCTACCCACTTTCCTCAGCCCAGCTATTGTGCCTTGGAGACTTGAAGCAAGCAGGAGGCAGTCCCTGGCTAGCCAACAAACCTATTCCCATAGGCTTCAATGGAAGCAAGAATAGGGAGAGCCATAGTCTTGAGCTAAGCCGCACCCTCCACACCTTCCCTTGAGGTCTGCCCAACCTAAGAAGAGCCAAGAACCTGTATCATAGTTTGAAATTCTTCGACTCTTCTCCAGCTGTACTCCTTTATTTCCTAATTATACAGACTTTTGTGCTTTAGATAATTGGGGAATGAGATTTCCATATTCATAGTCCTCTGGAGTCCTATCCTTTCCTCTAACACCCCTGCTGCCAGATACACTGTTCACTCCATTCTTGTCTCTCTGCACTGCTTTTACAACCTGCAGGTGTTTGGTGGAAGATAAAAGTAGCTCCTGGCTCGGTGCCTGTGGCTCAAGCGGCTAAGGTGCCAGCCACATACACCTGAGCTGGCAGGTTCGAATCCAGCCCGGGCCTGCCAAACAATGACGGCTGCAACCAAAAAAATAGCCAGGCATTGTGGTGGGCGCCTGTAGTCCCAGCTACTTGGGAGGCGGAGGCAGGAGAATCGCTTGAGCCCAGGAGTTGGAGGTTGCTGTGAGCTGTGATGCTACGGCACTCTACCCAGGGTGACAGCTTGAGGCTCTGTCTCAAAAAAAAAAAAAAAAAAAAGTAGCTCCTGAAGTGATATTTCACCTCCTAAAATTATCAAAATAGAGGTTTCTCTTGATGTCCTCACTGTGGGTGGGAGTAACTATGAAGAATGAATTGAAATACTGGTTTCTACATTGCTTCAAAAATCTCAAGACTCTCAAGTTTACTTGAGTCATCTTGCCTGATCTTAGTCATTGAACTTATGAGAGAGATGAACATTCCTACCCTGGGGGATTTCCACCTGTCAGTCTTGGCTGCTCTGGAGCTCCACATTCCTCCCATTGGTTACTGAAAGTTTACCCTAATCAGGCAGGAGCCCAAATAGCCCTGCAGAAGAGGTTGAAACTAGAACTGTAAAAGAAGTGAGCATAACGAGCTGGGGTAGTATTCAACCCTTTGGAACTGAAATTAAATATGTGGGGCCTCGATGGTGCTAGACTGGGTGGAAGAAGACCTGACCTCTAATGTTTTTTGCTTTTTGGCCAAATCACTGCCTCTTCTCTGACTCTGAGTTTCTCCATCTACAAAATGAAAGAGCCAGGACTTGGTGACTTTTTGTTTTAGAGACAGGGTCCCACTCTTTTGCCCAGGCTGGAGTGCAGCACTGAGATCAAAGCTCACTGAAGCCTCACAATCTTGTGCTCAAACGATCCTTCTGCTTCAGCCTCATGAATAGCTAGGACTATAGGCATAAGCCACCACACCTGGCTTTTTTTTTTTTTTTTTTTTTGAGACAGTTTCACTATGTTTCACCTTGGTAGGGTGCCGTGGCGTCACAGCTCACAGCAACCTCAAACTCTTAGGCTCAAGCAATTCTCTTGCCTCAGCCTCCCAAGTAGCTGGAACTACAAGCACCTACCACAGTGCCCAGCTGTTTTTTTTGTTGCAGTTGTTTAGCTATTGTTTAGCTGGCCCGGGCCAGGTTCAAACCCACCACCCTCAGTGTATGTGGCTGGTGACATAACTGCTATGCTATGGGTGCCGAGCCGTGGCTAATTTTTTAAATTTATTTTGTAGACTTGAGATCTCACTATGTTGCCCAGGCTGGTCTCAAACTCCTGGCCTCAAGCAATCCTCCTGCCTCAGCCTCCCAAAGTGCTGAGATTACAGGTTTACACCACTGCACCTGTCCAGGACTGAATGACTTTTAATGACCCTTCCTATTCTCATATTTTTTCCTTTTTTCTCAATATTTTCTGGCCCTTCGGATCTGGGTATCCCAAGAGGCCAAAAGATTAGTATACTTTCTATATTCACAGTCATCCCTACACCTAAAGAGATACATAAACCTGTCATTTGTGTACTGCTTTCTAAATAGTTAAATGTGTCTGAGAAAGGAGGTAGGCTATTTGGAAGGGAAGGACCACCCAGACAGGAGGTCTACAAAGCTCTGCTCTAGTGGATCTTGTCAGGAAAGAGGCTGGGCAAAACACATTCTAACCAGACTGACCTGTTCTTGGCCTGTCTGCCACCACCCAGGATGATTGCATCAGGGGCCTTTCTTCCATGTTTGCTTTAGTTTATAGCCTCTCTCCTTCTCCCACACTTAAAGTGATAGACTACTCTCTAATCTGTGGGTATAGTCTCGCACCAAATACTTGATAGGTGCTGTTGGTCTGAAGCTGTTCAGAGGGAAGGGACATACATCCCCAGGCTTGGCTCTTTTATTTTTTTAGAGACAGGGTCTCACTTTGTTGCCCTCGGTAGAGTGCCGTAGTGTCACAGCTCACAGCAAACTCCAGCTCTTGGGTTTAGGCGATTCTCTTGCCTCAGCCTCCTAAATAGCTAGAACTACAGGTGCCCACCACAACACCTGGCTATTTTCGTTGCAGTTTGGCCGGGGCTGGGTTCGAACCCGACACCCTTGGTATATGGGGCCGGGTCCTACTCGCTGAGCCCCAAGTGCTACCCCAGGCTTGGCTCTTTTCATGTAATGGAGGATAGAGAGCTGTCCAGGTCCCTGACTTCCCTCCTCCACATCTCAGGGTTACTGACTAGATAACAGAAGCCAGCCAAAAGCTGGTTAAGTGAGAAGCCTGGAGAATGCCAGGGAAAGAAGGCCTACCTTGGCTCGTCCACTAACTCTCACATGGACCCTCCCCTAAAGCCAGACTGGTCACTTTCCCCAACACTCTGTGTATGTGAGTATACTCCACCCTATCTTTTCTTTCTTTTTTTTTTTTTTTGGGGGGGGGCCAGGGCTGGGTTTCAACCCACCACCTCCAGCACATGGGGCCAGCGCCTTACTCCCTTGAGCCACAGGCGCCACCCACTCCACCCTACTTTTTCTAGAGCTTTTCCTCAGCCATATATTGGCAGTCCCCAGGTTACAAATGAGCTAGGTTCGTAGGTTTGTTCTTATGTTCAACTTATACAGAAGTTGGAACAGGCACATTTATCTATTACCTATAATAGCCTCTATTTGTAAGTGTGAGTCATACGTTAGCCGGATGTTTGTAGCTCGGGACAGCGTATATATTATCTCATTAAATCCTTTTGTTCATGTTAGAGATTATGTGACTTGCCCAAGATCTTACAAACAGCAAAGTATTTGTAAGTCCTGATAACAACCAGTGCTTAATTCCAGGCCATTCTCTATCTTTAGTTATAGCCCCAAAGCAATTTAGGGTTCCACCAGGACTGATTTCAAGGCTATTTCTATTTCCAGAGACTTGCTGGGGATATACTTTCTTAGTCTACATCAGGACCCACTTTTCTATGACAGAGGAAGAAAGTACTATGCACATAGGCTGCTTTTTACTTTGGCCGACATCATACATAATAGTTCCTCCACGGGCATTTTGCTGGATGATGGACAAATAGAGGTGGCAACCCTTTTGGGTATCATCACCCTTTGAACCTAGATGTTTCCTTTCCCCAGGAATGAGGCTCTGGAGGTTGTTAATACATGAGTTTTCAAAAATCAATTGGGCAGTGTGTAACAAGAACCATAAAAATGTTCACACTTTTTTGTATGAATAAAACAACCCCACTTCTGGGAATCTGTCCTAAGGACATTCTCTAAATGATTGATTGCACAGACTACGTAGTAACATGGACTATTTATGATGTAATAATAAAGGGTTTAGAAGAATTAACCAAGAAATCTGCCAGAATAATAGTAGTTACGTTAGAATAATGAGTTTATTGAAGATTCTTTTTCTCTTGCCCTAACTTTACATATTGGAATATTGATTTGCCTTACTCTGCCACTCAGGGTTTATCAGTCAGGAACTGGCACTAGACCAAAACAGCACATTCTGAAGGGATAGTCAAAAGTTTCCGGTCCTTTACACCCTGGTTTCTGCAACTCTTAGTGACTTACTCAACAACTATTGAGCACCTGCTTGTTACTGAGGAAGGCAGACTTTAAAGTATATAAACTGTTGTGTCAGAAGTGCTATAATACATACATAAATTGAGTGTTGTGAAGAACACAAGCAATCATCTGCCAGAAGGGAGGCATGGATCAAAGAAGGCTTCAAAGAGGGGGGTAATTGATGAGTTAAATTCTGAAGATTGTCTGCCAAGCCAAAAAGGCCACAACATGTAGGAAGGCAGAAACTCATAAAACAACATGGTGTGTTTAGGAAATTACAGATGTCTCTGCATGGCCAAAAGGAACCCTGGGTGGGTTTGAGGGAACTATGGGAAAGACTTCAGTTAGATCATACAGAGTACTGCCCTCAAAGTGGACCTTATGCTTTGAAGCTATCATCAGATTTGGATATTAAATGACTCTGGGCTTCAGTGGAGAAAGTGAACTGAAGGGAGCAAGAATGGAGGTGGAGAGAGTAAAAAGAAGTCTGGGTTTGGATGGGTCTGGAAGAAAGTGTGGCCCTAATAGGGCCAGCAGACGCCCTTTCTCTGCATTGGCCTCTCCAGACTTACCCTTGGCCAGTGCGGTGCCTCTCCGGGATCTCCCTCCCTTCTCCCTCCCTTCTCCTCCCACAGGGGCCCCCGAGGGCCCTGGGGGGTGGGGAGGGAGGCTGGGGTGGCCCTGCCTGGGTGGTCTCCTGCCAGTACCCGGGCGGGCGCCGTTACCTGCAGCTGGGCCCTCCGTGAAGCTCCAAGTAATTTGCCGGCGGCTCAGCCAATGGGAGCGCGTGACGCCGCAGGCTCCCTTTTAGCCGAGATCCAGCTGCCTCTCAGCCAGCCACTGTAGTCGCCACTTCGAACAGTGCTGTGAGTATCCGGCCAGTAGTTCTGCCTGCACGCGAGACCCACTCCTCCGGCCGCCGTGGCCCACGGCCCGCCGGGTGGGCGAGCCACGGGCCCGAACTGACCCGAGCTCCGCATGGCCGCTGCCACACACGCGTTACCACAGCCACGCCAGCGCCTTCGTGCCCCCACTGACTTCCCACGTGGGACCCAGTGGCACAGGGGCCCAGACTAGTCTATGGGAGCGTCCAGATAACGCTGGTGTTCTCCACCATCATGGCTCAGGCGTCACCTCTCTGGGTAGCTGTCCCAAAGCTACCCAGCTCCACTTCGAACTGCAGCACCCCCGGTGAGTAAAGAGGAAACTGGAAGAAGGAAGAAAGAGTGGGGCCGTGTCTGTCACTGAGGCCTCTGAGAGGTGTGATGTCTTTAAATGCCAAGTGTCATTGAGTGTGTATCTAAAGATAAGTGACAGCACGGCCAGGCAAGTTGCACAAGACAACTTGTGTGTGTCTGTGCGTGTGCATGTCTTTGTGTCTCATCTTTATCTGGCCAGTGAAAATGAATGCATCTGTGAGTTCACCTCTATATCCACCAGAAACAGGTGTATGTATGTATGTATCTTGGAAAACAGGTCTATGACTTCCTCAGGTGTGACGGGTGTTAAATGATCCAATTTGGGGCCTGTGTCTATGCAGGTACTTCCTGTCCTGCCTGCAGAAATCAAGACGCTAGAGCTTGGCAGAGGGTGTGTAGGGTGAGAAGGGAAGCGTCTCCTGCAGTTAGAGTGATGCCTACCTGACCTTTCTCTTTTCATCCAGATCATAGCTGGAAGCCTGAAGGCTCCTCTATCGCTTCGTGCTTCCTTCCAGGGCCTGCTCTTCTCTCTGGGCTGCAGCATCCAGAGACACTGTGGCAAAGTGCTCTTCTTGGGACTGCTGACCTTTGGGGCCTTGGCACTAGGTCTCCGTGTAGCCATTATTGAGACAGACCTGGAACAGCTCTGGGTAGAAGGTGAGTTTGTAGACACCAGCCATAGCTGCTTGGGTATGGCCCAAAACTAAAACAAGGTGAGATGCTGGCTACTGAGCCCAAGTAGGCCTGGCCCTGGGGCTGGTAGGGCACCCGCCAGCCAGAGCCTGTATACCTAGGCAACTAAGAGCACTGGAATAGCTTTCCCATACTCAATGGATATCTGCAGATGGTAGATCTTGTGAATAGATCTATGGAATATTTATCTGTGATTATGTGCATGTTTTTTTGTTTGTTTTTTGTTTTTTTTGGGGGGACCACAAAAAAATATATATTTTTGTATTGGGGGGAGGGGGTAGAAAAGAAAGCAGCCTGGGCCCTATTCAGTGGCAGCTTCTTGTTCCATAGGGTTAAGGAAGACTTTGAGGAAATAAAAGTTGTTTGGAAAAATCCAGGTGTAGTTGCTTTGTATGTTGTGATGGGTAGAAGGGATGAAGTGAAGTGTGAAGGCCC
>CAUYPK010093201.1:0-26898 GCA_963574355.1 Loris lydekkerianus | reverse complement strand
CTTCCCAGCCATGAGCATGGTATGTTTTTCCATTTGTTAACATTTTCAGCTATTTCTTTTCTTAGAGTTTCATAGTTGTCTTTATAGAGATCTTTCACATCCTTTGTTAGATAAACTCCCAAATATTTCATCTTCTTTGGCACTACTTTGAATAGAATAGAGTCCTTAACTGTTTTTTCAGCTTGACTATTGTTGGTATGTATAAAGGCTACCGATTTATGAATGTTGATTTTGTAACCTGAGACGCTGCTGTATTCCTTGATCACTTCTAAGAGTTTTGTAGTAGAGTCCCTGGTGTTTTCCAGATATACTATCATATTATCTGCAAAGGGTGAAAGTTTGATCTCTTGTGAACCTATATAGATTCCCTTGATTGCCTTTTCTTCCCTAATGGCAATGGCTAAAACTTCCATTACAATGTTAAAGAGCAATGGAGACAATGGGCAGCCTTGTCTGGTTCCTGATCTGAGTGGAAATGATTTCAATTTAACTCCATTCAATAGGATATTAGCTGTGGGTTTGCTGATAGCCTCTATCAGTTTAAGAAAATGTCCCTTCTATGCCAATTTTCTTAAGTTTTGTGATCATGAAGGGATGCTGGATATTATCAAACTCTTTTTTCTGCATCAATTGAGAGAATCAGATGATCTTCGTTTTTTAATTTGTTTATGTGCTGAATTATATTTATGGATTTACATATATTGAACCAGCCTTGAGACCCTGAGATAAAATTGACTTGGTCATGATGTATAATTTGTTTGATGTGTTGCTGGATTCTTTTTGCTAGGATCTTGTTGAATATTGATATTGGTCTATAATTTTCTTTTCTTGTTGGGTCTTTTCCTGGTTTGGGGATCTATGTTTGCTTCATAGAACGTGTTGGGTAGGCTTCTGTCTTTTTCTATATTTTGGAACAGGTACTAGTTCCTCTTTAAAGGTTTGGTAGAATTCTGACGTGAAGCCATCTGGTCCCGGGCTTTTCTTTTTGGGAGATTTTGTATGATTGATGCCATTTCAGAACTTGATATTGGCCTGTTCAACATTTCCACTTGATTCTGGCTAAGTCTTGGAAGGTGACATGCTTCCAAGTATTTGTCAATTTCCTTCAGTTTTTCATATTTCTGAGAATAAAGTTTCTTGTAATATTAATTGAGGATTTTTTTGAATTTCTGAGGAGTCTATTGTTATTTTGTCTTTGTCATTTCTGACTGATGAAATTAGAGATTTTACTGTTTTTTTTTTCCTGACTAGGTTAGCCAAAGGTTTATCTATTTTATTGATGTTTTCAAAAAACCAACTTTTTGATTTATTGATCTGTTGTATGATTCTTTTGTTTTCAGTTTCATTTAATTCTTCAGTGGGGCAGATTTTAGACCCCAAATTCTGGACTGCTGTCATGAAGCCCACACTGGAGCTGGGTTTCTCTCCAGCACCTGCTGCTTTCCTGATTTGATTGGCCCACCTGGAGTTCTCTTAAACCTCTGCTTGCAAAGTAAATAAGCTCACTGCCCTGGGGTGGAGGTCTAGTTAATACAGATGCAAACAGAGAGAAAACAAAGGCAAAAAGGTGCATTCCCCCCCCCCCCCCTTGATGCTTTGTAACATCTGTTCCTAGTGACCTCCTGACTTGGGACTTTCTCAGAGCACGCCCCCGTGTCTGTGTCCTCCTCCCGGTGGGGTATATTGCTGTGCTGAGGTTTGCAAGAGATGGGCAGAGGCTTCATCACACGGACAAAAATCACCTCCTATTTAGCAAAGGATGTGGAAAGTGGGGCTGGAGAAAGGAAAGACAGGCTAGGAAGCAAACGCTTCTCAGGACAGACATGACGGTCATCCGGTGTAATTCAGATGAGCTGTACTAGGGGGCTTTAAATCCCATCCTTCTCCCATGACTGGCCCTGACCTGCTCCTGACAAGGAAATACACTGGCTTCTGTTGCTTCCAGAAGAAATGGGCTGTAGAGGGGCAGTGTGGGCAGGGAACCTGGGGAAAATGCAGAGAAGGAGTCTGTCCCAGGCCTGGGGTCAGCAGGGCTCTGAGGATGTTTTCACCTCCCTTGCTCAGGAACCTCCCCTAGCAGCTCCCGTAGTTGGACAATATTTAAACAGAAAAAAGGAATCAAAAGAACTTTGAAAGTTCTGTAACCTCTTATCTCTAGTTGTATTTTGTTCATTTTTAATAGGTCTAGAAGTTCAAATCTGCACAAAGATGTCTATCTCCATGTTGTCATTGTTGAAATTCCTTTATTTCTTCAGAGCTTCAGTGTGTTAAAATATGAATGTGCATAACACCTTGTAAGTTAGAGAGATGGGCTAGATTCTTAGCCAGATTCTTAGCCAGTGTTCAAAACTCTGGCACATCTGAAATCTCATTTTAAAGTTACAGTTATGAGAGAGACTTCAGGGCAGAGAATGAAAATAGCTTTGTTCAAAGGCTATTTAATATTCATTTCAGAACTTTTAGAAAACACAGGAAAGAGAAATTAAGAAATGGAAGAAGTTACCCATGACTTCATCATTTAGATTTTAACATTTTTGATGTACACAATACCAGTCTTTTTGTTTTTTGTTTGGTATGTATGTACATATTAAAATAAAACAGAATCATTTAAAAATATACCTTTAAAAGTTCTTTTTAAATGCTTTATTATGAAGTTTTTCTTTCATTAATTTTTGATACCATATCTTCATGAGTACATATTATTCCATCATAAACTATATTTAATGAATCCTCTATTGTTGGAAATTTTGCTTGTTTCCACTAATTTGAGATTATTACCATATGATGATGTCAATCACTGGAGCTATAGATTTGTCTAAAAATCATGATAAATTCCTGGAAGTTGAGTTGCTGGATCAAAATGTAAGCCAAAATTCTAAAACACAAAAATCATACTGTCTAATTGCCTGAAAGTTACATAAATTTACCTTTCTACCACCTGTCTGTGAGACGCCTCTATACTTGGCAATTACTGAGGAATTATTTTGCTAATTTGATAAATAATATAATACCATTGTCTTAAGCACTTATTTGATAACTTACAATGATACATTTTATAATTTAACTTTTTTGGCTTTTAAATGAGCTTTTCACATTTTTCATTTTTTTTTAAACCCCTTTGTAAATAGCCAACTTAATCGAATCATCTTATTAATGGAATTATTTTGAGTTCTTGTTTTTAGATTTTCTGGCCAGTTTGCAACCTTAATAACTGTAATTTCTAGGATGATTATAATTATGTAATTTTCAAACTATGATAACTTTTATTCCTTGTTTCCAGTGTTTATACTTTTTTCCCCTGAGTACGTCAGCTAGAACGCGTCTTTGCTCCTTTCTTTAAATCTTCAGAGGTCTTGAGCTGCTTTTAATTCCCTGCTTTGTCTTTTTCAGTCTGTAATATTTTTCTTATCACCTCCACTGTGTTTTCAAATTTGATGTTTATAGTTTTCATCTCCAAGTATTTCTTCTCAATTTCATATTTTTTGTTTCCCCTTCAGTTTTACAGATTCACTGTACTCTTAAATCTCAGTTTGATATAAAGTAGAGCTTTTCCTAAACTTTCCATTTATTTCATGGGCTAATACACACAATTTTAACTATTGATTCCCTCCTTTGGAATTTCTAGTTTTTTTTTTTTTTTTTTTTTTGGTTGTTGTTATATGTAGTGATTTTTCTTTGTTCACAGTGGGAACTTTATTTTTGTTTAAAGTAAAGTGTGTCACTGGCCTTTATCAAACACAGGGTGGGTATTTGTTTTTAGTGCTGATTTCGGGAGCCAGCTTGACTGTGACCCACTTTATTAGCGTGTCCTTAACACTGAGTTGGGAAGTCAGTGGGTTGCCAACTCTTGCTAGTTTTATCAGAGAAACTGGTTAATATTAACCTTTCATTGCCTGCCTCCCCTCCCCGGCTTGTCCATCCTCTATAGTACACAGACTTAGGCGTCATTCACAGTGAGTCTTCTACTTTTTTTTAAATTTCAGATTAATATGAGGGTACAAATAATTAGATTACAATGTTTGCATTTGTTAAGTAAAGTCTCTGTTGTAGTTGTGTCCTGCACTCAGGAGGTGTGCCATATACCTTTACATTGTACCGTTAGGTGGGAGCACACCAGTCCCTCTCCCTCCTCCCCAATCCTCCTTCCCTCCACCCCGCCCCAACTTGAATTGAATTGAGTTGTCTCTTGTGTGGGCAAATATTAGATTACCTACTGGCTTCATGTTCATATTAGTATGCTGGCTACTTGCTTTCCTATTCTTGTGATACTTTAGTAAGAAGAATGTGTTTCAACTTTTGTATTAATCCAGGTGAAAACAGAAGATGTGAAGTCTCTATCTTCTTTTGTGGCTGAATAGTACTCCATGGTATACATATACCACAGTTCATTAATTAATTCCTGGATTAATGGGCGGCATTTAGGTTGTTTTCACATCTTGGTGATTGTAAAATTAGCTGCGATAAACAGTCTAGTGCAAATGTCCTTATGATAAAATGATTTTTTTTCTTTTGGGTAGATGCCTAGTAATGAGATTGCAGGATCAAATGGGAGGTCTAATTTGAGTTCTTTGACGATTCTCCATACTTCCTTCCAAAAAGGCTGTATTAGTCTGCAGTCCCAGCAGCAGTGTAAAAGTGTTCTCCTCTTTCCACATCTGTGTCAGCATCTGCAGCTTTGGGACTGTGAGGTGTAGGCTGTTCTCACTGGGGTTAGGTGGTATCCCAGGGTGGCTTTGGTCAGCAGTTCTTCCACTTTCAATGTCCTTTTTTAATCTGTCTCTTAAATGTCAGAACTCTGTAATTATACCCTAGTTCTCTTTCCCTCCATTCTGTATGCTCTTCATCATCTTTGCTGCCCCCATTCGCAGCTTCACCTGCCCCCGTGTGCTGAGGTCTCCCCAGTGCCCCTAGTCCAGACTTTCCTCTTGAGTATAAAGCTGGGTGTCTCCATGTGCAGGTTCCTAGTTACTTCCAACAGAACATCTGTATAAGTCATTTCATTCCAGGAGAAACAGCCTTAACCAAGCTCCATTATCCAATTCCTGGGATGAAAAAATGCTCCCCATTTTCTCTGTAAGTTGGAGTGACAAGGCCAGCAGAGCACTGGGGACTCTGGTGCCACCTGCACTCTTCTACTTCTGCCAGTGGGTCCTCTCCCAAACTGAATGGTGGTTACTCCTAAGCTTGGTTATGTAACTGGAACTTGTCACCAAACATGACAACATTTGAACAAGAAGGGTGGTTAACACTATGAAAATCATACTGAAAGCTTTGTGAAGCATTTGAAAAAAGTGAATTCACTTAAAAATGCTATTGAAATGATAAAACACAAATATAGTCTAGCAAGGGGGTGGGGGTGAGGAGGGAGAGGGGAGGGCCGGGGAGAGGGAAATTGGTGGGATCTCATCTAATGTGCACAATGTGAGGGTATATTTCAAAATAACTAGGAGTAAATTTAAATGTCTTACTACAAAAAACCAAGTAAGTGAGGCAATGGCGATGTTAATCAGTTTGATTTAAGCATTCCACCTTGTATATCAAATCATCACATTGTTCTCCCAAAATGTATACAGTTATAATTTTAATTAAACATTAATAATAAAAGGGTATAGAATTGGATATGTGTTGGTTACCTGTAAGAATGAAGGTTTAAAGTAAGCAAGCAGATGAACCTCTCTAAAACATCCTGAGAACTTTAAATTTTGATTGCTTTACAAGTCTCATTCTACAAAGTTCTCACCCTACTTTATAGAAACAAAAATTGACACGATTCATTATGGGTATAATGAGGAAAGGGAAGTAGGACGGACTTGGTGACTTGATCTGGTATCTGGTGTAAACCAGATCGAGAGAGAGAAAACCCGGCACATGCTCTTTCTGTGTGTCCTGGGCAATCATTACCTCCCCACCCCTGCTTCCAGGCCATCATCACCCTGTGCCCTTTCACCATCACCAAGGCAAACTTTTTCCTTAGCTGGACATGAATACAGTCCTTTCTGTGTCTGATCCTGCTTCTCTGACAGACACTGCCTGGACCTTTACCAGCTCTGTGTTATGTGGCAGGTGTCCAAACACTGGCTGTCTTGGGGGTGCTTCTTGAATTCTTTGGAAGACCCTGTGGGGTCTCCCCTTTGCCCGATTTCCCCTTTGCCCGATTTCCTGGCTCCAGACTGATGTCCATCCTTCGTCAGCTTCTTTATTAAAGTCCATTCTCCTGGCAGTCAGCCCTCTTGGTGGGGTACCGGAAAGATGGCTCCAGCCCAGCTACATTCCTCAGTGTCCACTCTACCCATGGGAAACTTATGCATCCCAGCCATGCCAAACAGGGGGCTAAAGGCTGCTCCTTGATCCCCTCCCCGGCTTCCAGTGAGTGCCCTCAGTTCTCCTGTCAGCAAGTCTGTGAAGGGCAGATCTCCACCTGGAGAATGAACTGCCATTCTCCCTTCCTGCAGACTTCCGTCACTACTGTAAGAGATCATCTTGGGTGGTGTCGGGGAAGAGGGGAAGCCACTGCTTATCAGAGGACAATGACAGGCTGGGCCTACACCAATCCTTCTCCCCCTCTTGTTCTCTGTTTAAAGGGGAGCAAGGTAAGGAGTGTCTGGAGAGCATGGCTGGTTATTTTAAGGATACCTGGGATTTGTTTAATCAGGTCTAGTAAGACAAAGGCAGGGAAATGACCGTCACGCAGGACGAAGCTTATATACTCACAGATCCCCAGAAACAGGAGCACCACACACCATGCAGGTCCACACAGGGTTGGGGAGGTACCAGGGGTGGTTAGGAGGCAGATGGAGAAATGTGGGCAGGTGCCTTCATTGTGGTTTCTTCAGAAGAAACAGGTGAGGCAGGGTAAGTAGGCCATGGATGGCTACTCTGAATAACTTCGTGGGCTCTGGGGCACAGGAGCTGTCCCTAGTTATCTGGTTTCTGGCGTCAGGGAGATTAAGGCAGGTGGGCAGTGACCTTGAGTGTAAAGCCTAATGGAAGAAGTGTGTGGGGACGGGGCCCTGCCGTGGTTGGTTTGCTTTTGAAAGACATCCTCAGGCCAGGAACCAGCTTACTCTGGGAGTGGGGCAGTCCCTCCAGGGCCAGCAAAACCTCAGTCAGTAAAGCCAGTTTGATTGGATCATAGTAAGCTCTGACAAAGGTTTCTGGTTGTCACTGGTTCTTTTTAGCATGTTCCATACTTTATATCTTTTTGTCCCCCAGCTTTGGGTCCTGCATGTAATCTGAGACAACATGAAATATTCCTACCTCCTGCTATATAGGGATTAGTAAAAAACATGTTGTATTTGTCAACAGAAAAGAACCCAGAATCTGTAAGATAATTTACAGAGCTTTATTCTGAGCTGAGTATGTATCACCATGGTCCAGAAAGCAATTCTCAAGAAGCCTTGAGCAGATGGGCTCACGGTGGTTGGGTTACAGTCTGGTTTTGTACATTTTAGGGGTGCAGTGCATGGAAGGTAGACATTGGTTTGGCCAAAAAAGGCAGGACATCTTTAAGTGGGACATTACAGGCTATAGGTGAGTTTAAAGATGCTTTAATTTGTAATTGGTTAAAGAAATTAAGCTTTGTATAAAGGCTTAGAATATTTTAACTTAAAGATAAGGATGTCTGTTAATCATAGACATGCCGTTGGACATATACTGGACGTATTCTCAGACTCAAGTGATCTGTTCAGTAAATGAATGATCTGCTGGCATGGATTAATCATTCAGTTTGTTAAAGATTTTGTATCTTATTGTTACAAAGAATAACTCCAAAAAGGACAGGGAAAAACTACGTGTGTCTGACCGCCTTCTCCTTATGGCTGGCAACTCAGCTTTAAGGGTTTTTTTGGGGAGGAGGCGTACCCTTGGCCAAGAGGGGGCCCATTCAGTCTGCTAGGGGAGGCTTAAGATTTTATTTTAGTTCACAAAATTCATATTATCTTTCATATTAGAAATTAAAGTACAACTGCTGAAAATGAATATACTTTTGATTAGAGCTTGGCGTCCAGGTTCTTTGATTACAGAGGTCAACTGGCTGATCTAAACACAAACAGACCCGTGGAATGAACATGAAGTAGCTCGTCGGGAAGGAGACATGGTGTCAGGCTTCTGGGATCCCAGAGAGCTCCTGCTGGCACTGTTGTGCCCCAGAATTTCCTTACCCAGGGGTCAGATTCTAGGGAGAAGGATCCGTAGCCACAGATTTGAGGTGGGGGTACTTTGACATTCTCATCAAGACTTCATAAAAAAAAAAAAATTTTTTTTCCCCTCCATTGGGTAATTTCTTAGAGAAAAATAAAGGGGGGTAGTACCAAAATAAGAGGACATCAATTCTGGGTGGAAAAAAACAAAAGATGTTCACTGCTGGTAAGCAGGTGAAGGTAAAGAGTACAGACCTAGCTTCAGAAAAGCTGTGCCTGAGTCTACTGCTACTTACTATTTCAGCAACAAATTCTGTGGACTCTGGTTGTTCAGTTGTAATATGCAGGGAGGTAGTACCTACCTCACCGCATGGTTGAGACAAGCAAGTAAAAAGGCTGCAGCAATGACAAACCATTATGCTATTCACATGGCATTAGTGCAAACACCATTCCTTCTGTGCCTGGATCTCCATCGTCTTGTAGCTGGTGTGCGTTTGTCACTGTGCACTGACTCCCTGTAAGCACAGGCACTGATCTGACAGTAAAGCATGAAGACATTAAGAGTTTCATGGAAATCTCAGCATGTCCTAGTTTAGCAATTTTTGGGACTCTGAATCCCAGAATGGAACCAACTTGATATCTGGTTGTCAATATTTGCATGTAAATTATTGTTTACAAAAAAACCCTTTATTGACCTCGATCTTCTGTTTATCTTGAAATGAAAAGAAAAAAAATTCAATCAAGAGGAGGACTTCATGCTTCTCAGCATGAAAAATGCCAAACAGATCTTATCTGACCTGTTGCTGCCCCCGTGTGTAGCCCTGAGTGGCTCCAGGGTCTGTGTTGACAATGTTCCAACGTGTTCAGCTGATGTGCCAAAAACGACTGAAAACCCCAGGCCTGGACTGTGCTAACAGCACCCTTTCAAGTCCTTAAAACCCAGGCACATCCCAGGAGGAAAGAGGCATCTGAGGCGTCTCACTTCTTTTGCAGGAGAGATAGGTGGGAATGGACACCTCTTAGGATCCAGACAAAGCCTTGGGCGTTGTTAGGAACATCCTTTTTTGCTAATGGACTGAAGATTAAATACATAGAGATTGCAGCTTAACCTGGCTCTGTGTTCTCTGCTGGGATGCAGGCCCTTTCCCGTGGGGACCTTTGCTTGAGAGTCTAAGGACTTTCCAGTGAGAAAACTGATTCTGAGTGAGTACAGAGGTCGGCCACATTCTTCGTGGCCTGTAATAGCTGTTGGAGGAATGGGGTAATTCTGAGAACAGAGCATGCTATTTATATTTATTTCCTAGCCTAATCTCCCCATGTTTGGGGAGTGTGAGGGGAAGGCATAGATTTCTGATGTGGATGTGATGAAATAAACCTTAGTTACCTGGAGTCTTAAGGCAGTCAGGACACCAATGATGTTACTTTGGAGCTGGGGTAAAACAGCAGAGCAACAGAGAAACAGGAGAGAGGTTGTTTCGATGCTCTGTTGATGCCGGACAGTCTATTCCAAAACCTAGTGGCTCAATACAACTGCTCTTATCAGCTCTCCTGATTTTATAGGTGAGGAGGTTGGGTAGGGCGCCTGGGTGATGCTCAAGTGCTTGCCTCTTGGGCCTGTTGACGGTACCCTGCCAGAGCTTGTCAGGTCCCAGATGACTTCATTTCAACCTTGGCAGATGGGCAGAGATGGCTGCAAGGGGTGGTTCCCATGAGCCCCTCTCCTCCTCTGGGGCCTCACCACGTGGTGTCTCCAGCAGGGTGGTGGGACTTCAGCAGGGTGGTGGCTCGGGGATCCAGTGGGCCAGGGCAGAAGCTGCTTTCCCTCGTACAGGCTGGAATGGAGTCACTTTCCCATCACTTCTTGGTCAAAGTTGTCACAGGCCAGCCTGGATTCAAGGGCAGAGGAAGTAGCCATGCCTCTGGTCAGGAGGACAAAGGACTCATGGGCATATTTCATCTGCCATAGAGACACCGTGCTGTCTTCCACAGGAAATGCAGAGCAGTTCCTGCCCAGGGTGGGTTCCCAGGAAAGCAGTGGCCCTAAGGGGGAGAGACTGTTGTCTGTGTGTGACCTGGGGGTCCCCATACACCATACACAGTTCTCTCTCTCACTAAGAGGAAGGGAGAAATGGCCAAAGCAGGGGGACATTATCTGATTGGACTGGGTGTATCACATGGAGACACCTTTGGAAGGTCTCAGATACACGTACTTGAACGGGTGGAGAGATTGACATACAAATGCTTTATACATCTCCCACCTGGACCTTGGCGTACAAAAGTAGCTAAAAGCAGCAGATCCTGCGATGTTACTGTTCATGACACACTCCGTCAGCATGTCTCCCCCACTTCCTGCCTTACACATGCAGCACACTCATGGACAGAGAGTTTGTGGGAGAGACTCACCCCCAGCTTGGTAGATTCTTCAAAGCCTCTCCCTCTCCTGCAATGCTGTGCAGACGGGACCCAGCAACCCCCAGCCCCACCTCCACGGTGACAGCACCTGGGGGAAATGGTCCTCCCTGAACTCCCTTTATTGAGGGCTCCTTGGTGCCATGTACCACACCTTCCTGCTCAGTCCTCAGAGCCCACTGTTGTAGTCACTCTCATTTTCACTGATGAGGAAACTGAGGCTGAGAGCTGTTGAGTGGCATGCTAAGCTTACATAGCTCCAGCTGAGCTGAGGGTGAGATGGTCTGACTGGAGGCCCCACCTCTGGAGACCTCTTCCCACCCACCTGCTTGGTGAGCTCTCTGAGAGGAGTGGGCCTGTCTTTCCTCCTCTGCCCAAGACCCTTCAGCTAAATTCACAAAACCTGGTTATGGATATGGAACTGTATCATTCTTCTTGTTTTTTAGCCAAGAGTCCTATTGAACCACTACGGGAAGCTGGTGCAGGATAAATGCTTAGTGCATGTTGGGTTTCCCAGCCTGGTACAGTCTTGCTGGGCTTCAGCAAGTCTCATCCGTTGTAAGACCATTGATCTTTCTGTTATCTAAAACAACCTTGTGGCTCCTGTAGCTCAGTGGCTAAGGGCACCGGCCACGTACTCCGGAGCTGGCAGGTTCAAATCCGGCCTGGGCCTGCCAAACAGCAACAACTGCAACCAAAAAATAGCTGGATGTTGTGGTGGGTGCTTGTAGTCCCAGCTACTTGGGAGGCTGAGACAAGAGAATCGCTTAAGCCCAAGAGTTGGAGGTTGCTGTGAGTTGTGATGCCATGACACTCTACCCAGGGTGACAAAGTGAGACTCTGTCTCATAAAAGCACCCCCCCCCAAATAAACAAAAAACTTCTCATGTAAGCTCTCCTGCTGGTGAAGTCTGAGGAAAATACATTGACTTTTCTGGCTTTTGATTGAGCTTCAGATTGCAGACGCTGCTGCACACATGGGAATATTGAAAGGGAATGGTTTTCTCTAACAGCTGCCTGGTGCCTTTGCCCTGCCAGGGACTTCATCCTCACCAGTCAAGGTCATCTCCATCTTTTTAAACTGTTATTCCCAAGATGATATGTCTTTTGCTCTTATTCAATCATAATCACTGAAGCCAATTTCAAAATTCATTCAAAGTAGTTTAAAACATGCTATTGTGTGTTCAGGGCTCAGTATCTTCCAGAAATTGATGCTGAAGATATTGACTTGGAAGGATTTGGAGACTATTCTCCTAAATAAAGTATCACAAGAATAAAAAAGGAAGCATCCCATGTACTCATTACTAAGTTGAAACTAGTAGATTAATAACTGTAGGCCAGCAAGAGAGAAAAATGCAATTAAATTCAAGAAGGAGGAGGTGAGGCTCAGTAAATTCCCACCTAAAGGGTCCACAGAGATACAGGGAACGCTGCCTAGGTGAAGGGCACAACTACATCCAGGACTTTACCTTACAAACACAGGTGTAACATAATCGTATGTACCCTCATATCAATCTGAAATTAAAAACAAAAAAAAGATTTCTCCTGGGACAGGTTTGAGCTCCAACTCTTGCCTGGCTGTGCACGTAACTGTCAGCTCACGGCTGGGGCTATCGGGAAGCTTCCCGCCTTCCTCCCACCCTCCCTTCCTCTCTTCTTGCCTTCTTTTCTCGCCTTTTCACACAACTCACAACACCCAGGAAAGCCAGACTCTGCCAAAGTTTGGGTTCCTAGTATAAAATTAGAACGAGCTCCTCTCACATGTCCTCCAAGGAGCCAGACTCAACCCTCTCTGGTCCAACCTTCAGCAAACCAGACGCTTCTTTTCCAAACACGCTGTGCCTTGCTAGGATTAGTCCTTTGTCTAGAATGCACTTCCTTGACATTTTCAGTTTTTAAAAACTCACCAGTTTCTCAGAGCCACACACAAATTTCTCCCTTCTCAAGGAATCTTCCCTTGAATTTTACAGCCTGAATAAATTTCATCTTTCTTTGTGTTCTCATAGCATTTTCTAAGTATTTTTTTTTTTTAAGGCCTTCTTACATTCTAACACAAGGACCAGCAAAGTTGGAAATGTGAACCTGTTATCTGTGCATACGAACAATTAATTACTGAAGTTTAGAGATTATGATCATCTTTGTCTTTGGGACCTTTGCTTAAAACCAGTAGCAGGGCTCAATAATTGCATAGAATTAAATGGTAGTGGTTACCCATGTTTCTTTCTTTCTGAGATTGCTTCATATCATCTTCAAATGTGTTTATAATCTTTAAGTATTGTGAGAAGCATACTTTTGCTATTCGAAAGTGGACAATTGCTGCTCTCTACATTTGCTCAATAGATAGCCTATTAATCTTCGGTACAGATTGTTTATTTTAATGGAATTTACCACCGCTTGGTGGCAGTGTAGCCCAATTACAAGGCTTTGTCTAGGTGAATTCTAGATCCTGATAAGTTCTAAAGTTACAGACCCAAAATTATAAAAGTGACAATCGCAACCCACATCTAGATTCTATCTTAGTGATAGAGATTCTAGTACGGTACCTTATACTTAAATATTCCCTAAAATCAATCTCTCTGGGCATGTCTCTATTCTCCTGTTGGACATCTCTTAATTATCTTTTGCTTATGGATGAAGAAAAGAGGTGTAAGAGCTTATGAAGAATAGTCAGAAAATTAACCACTACAGCATTTCATTAAGATTGTTTTAAATGTTTAAGATGAGATGTTCATATATGACTAGACAGGCCTAACCTTGTAATATGATTTATAAAATCTGTGGAGAAGGAAGAGTTTCCCATAAAATTAGAAATTAGTTTGCAAATGAAGGTGCCATTTCTACTCTCCCAGAAAATCATGCAAATGCATGATTCAGAAAAGAACAAGGTGAATTCTGGAAAAATCTCAGTCCACAAACCTGGGATCATTGAAAGTGGGGTGTTAGCAGCAGGGGCAGTTTGGTGCCTCATGGAGAGTCTAGACACAAGGTGCATTTTGTAAACTCGTGTTTGTCCTTGTTTGCGGTCGCTCAGTCATGTTACAAAGGCTGCAACCAGAAAGATTGACCTTGTGTTCGGCATCTGAGGAAAGTGTTGGAGAGAAGCAGCAGCAAGACCAGGGACCTGGAGACTCAAGAAGGTTCTCTCGGATGAGCAGCGGATGGGACCCGTCCTAGGGCAGAGCACATCTTCCAAGTCTTGGTTTTCATGCAAGAACTTTGCAGACTAACTTCTTTTCTTGCCTTACAATTGCCATCTTATTTGTTCATTTTGGTAGTTTTTGCTTTTTATCTCAAAATAGTAATCAGGAGGGTACAAGTGTTTTTGTCAGGGTTTCTGGTGTCCCCATAGCTGGAATAGTGTTCGCAGCACCCAGTTGCAAACTAATTTCTGAGCTAAAGTTGGGGTAAGTCTGAAAACTTTGGGGACACGGGGATTTAAGAAAAGTGAAGGTGGTGAAAAGTAATAACACTGTCTCCCCTCAGGGAACCTCACATTCAGTATAGGGTCTGGTTTTTCTCTTTTGGTTAGGCAATCTCTTTTCTTTAATCATAACTTCTTATTCTTGTATTCACTTATCAAATCCTTTCTTTTTTTTTTTTTTTTTTTTTTTGACATCGAGTCTTACCCTGTCACCCTGGGTAGAATTCATGGTGTCATAGCTCACAGCAACCTCAAACTCTGAGTTCAAGCTGCCTACTGCCTCGGCCTCTTCCCTCGGCCTCCTGAGTGGCTGGGACTGCAGGTGAATGCCACCACGCCCATCTAGTTTTTCTATTTTTAGTAGAGATGGGTTCTCACTCTTGCTCAGGCTGGTCTCGACTCACCTTGGTCTCCCAGAGTGCTGGGATTACAGGTGTGAACCACAGCTCCTGAGCCACTTATTGGATCTTTATTGGGAGACTCTTGTCCTGTGCAAGGCGTTGTGAGGGATATTTAAAAGCACAGTGACTCTATCTTTCACAGCTTTTATTATTTAGAAGTAATAACATAATAATAATGAGGACACAAATGCAGATAGTGCCAAAGTAGATGTGAGTGAGTCCAAGGTGTTCCAATTCAGTGACTCTGGCATTCTGAGAAAGGAGAAGCCTTTCACTGAGATGCAGCCTAGGAAAGCTGCCTGGAGGAGAGACTGTGTTGGGCTGGGTTCTGAGGCATGCTGCTTTGAGAGCCTGTCCTGGGGTATTTCTTTGTTAAAAACAAACACTTTGATGATTTCTCAGCCTAGAAAAGAAAGAAAAAAAAAAAAAAGATTATTGCATTTAACTCAAACCCACTACTGCCACAACTGGAGGGATGGGAGTTGATATTTGTCATCTTGACTTCACAATTTGAGATGTTCTGAGTTCTGTTATATTTAAGGTTTGATTTTCTCAGAATCTTCATGGACTGTAGGCACTAAGTTGCATTTTTGCAATACAGTTGAGAAGAAACAGTTATGGAAAAAGCCTTGCAACATTTCTCTTTTTCTTCATTAAATTTATATCAAAGTATTTTCTTTTCACCAGATTCCCGTGTTTGGATCTTAATCTGCTAATCTTAAGGGAATTTAAGAAATGAAGGAGCTGGTACTCCAGCAAAGATTTGGCTGGAGAGTTTGCAGGAAAAAGCAGAACTTTGACCAAAAGGAGAACTGGGGGTGAGGAAAACACTGAAAGCTCTTCAGGTGTGGGTGGGAGGGATGCTAGGATCCTTGGAGCATGGCCAGTTAAAGATTCAAGAAGAATGAAAAGAGTAATTTAAATTAAAAATAAGATAAAAGAACTCTTGGACCATGTTTTTCTTTCATGAAACAAGGAAACTGCTTCATGAAATAGTTTGGAGCCCAGAACAATTGAGATAAAACTGCTTGGTGAAAGCTCAGGAGGCTAATTATTAGGAAGTTCAGAAAAATACAGAGGCTGGGTGGAAGAGGAAAGGTGTCTCTTTCTCATTCAAATATGACATTTCCGGCTTGGAGCCTATAGTTCAGTGGGTAGGGTGCTGGCCACATACTCCGGGGCTGTCAGGTTTGAACCAGCCCAGGCCTGCTAAACAATGACAACTGCAACAACAAAATAGCCAGGCGATGTGGTGGGCACCTGTAGTCCCAGCTACTGAGAGGCTGAGGCAAGAGAATCACTTGAGCCTAAGAGTTTGAGGTTGCTGTGAGCTGTGACACCAAAGCACTCTACAGAGGGTGATGAAAAAAAAAAAAGTGACATTTCCCTTGGATGTCACAATGCTTAGCCTAGTTCTTCCCACAGTCAGTTTCTGTTGAAGAAATTCATTCATCACCTTATTCATTCATTCAAAATGGTATTTATTGAGCATTTCCCAGGAGGTGGGTAGGCAGTCTTTGAGGGTCTGGGAATAGACTGCTATACACGGGTCATTATGGAAGTTTTAAGATTCACAAAAATCAAGAAATGTAAAATCCAGGTGGATGGAAACAAATGGAACCCTCCCAGAAACGCTGAGAAGCTGAGCAAGTCAAAACTTGCACAGGTAAATCAGAAAGGACGCTGCCAACTGGTTTCTTGGAAGTGAAATAACGGACCCCGTCACAGTCCATCTCAAAACTTTTATAGTATGTGGACTACAAATAATTTACCAGCCCCAATTCTCTCCTTCCTCCCTTTCTCCCTCCCTGCCTGGGACATATTAGGAGGGAGAGAGAATCACTCTCATGCAGAGATATCATTCCTCCTGTCTTCTGTAAGGAAGTAAGCCTTGGTGAGGGCGGCCAATAACCAATAAAATAAGAGTGTCAGGTGGCTGTATGGTCTAGAGAAAATAAATAAATCTGGGAAGGGGGACTGTGTTAGTTTGCTCTGGGGGCTGCTGAAACAAAGCCCCACAGAATAAGTGGCTTAAAGAACAGAAATTTATTGCCTCACATTCTAAAGACCAGAAATCTGAGATGAAGAGGTCAGCAGGGCCACGCTCCCTCCAAGGGTTCTGGGAAAGGATCTGTTCCGGGCTCCTGGCTCCTGGTGGTTCCTAACTCCAATCTTCATGTGGCACAATCTCTGTGTCTCTGTGTTATAAGGACACCCACCATATTGAATTAGGGCCCATCCTCATGACCTCATTTTAACTTGATCATGTGTGGAGAACCTATTGTCATATAAGGTTACATTCACCGATCCTGGACAGTAGGATTCCAGCATGTTTGGGAAGACACAATTCAACATATAGGAAGGATTTGGTGGTTTATAGAGGTGGTCGGGTGAGGCTTGATGAAGAACCTTTTGACCATGAACCTGAGGAAATTGAGGGAGAGACCCACACAGATATCTGGGGAAGAGCCTTCCAGGCAGAGTGGAAATGCCCTGTGTGTTCCAGGAGCAGCAGGAGGCCCATGTGGCTGCAGAGGAGAGAAAAAAGAGGGGAGAGGGAGAGAAAGAGAGAGCGAGAGAGAAAAGCTGGGGCTCACGAGATTATGAAATTTTCCCTTAAGTAAAATGAAAAGCCCGTGGTAAGTTTGAATAGAGAGTCACAATCTAGTGTTCATTTCAAAAGGACTTCTCTGAGAGCTGTTATGAGTGGACTGAACTGGACAGCGGGGAAACAGGGAGACCATTGATGGTGGCCTGGTCCAGAGCTGGAGTGACAGAAGTGATGAGAGGTGACTGGACTCAGAACATGCCTTCAAGGTGGGGACAGGAGGATGGGTGGTTGGGTTGAACAGGGGATATGAAGCAAGAGGAGACTCAAAGATAATGCTTAAGCAACCTTAGGTTGTAGCCTCTGCGACTGAAAGGACGGATTTGGCTTGCATTGATGTGGAGAGAACAGGTTTTGCTGGGACAGAAAGAAGAATTGCATTTAAAGTATATGAAGTTGGAGGGGACTTTGCAGAGACAGCAAAGTAGGAGACTGGAGACAAAAACCCAGAGTTCTGGAAGTCATCAGATTTAGATGGTTTGGGATTCAGTCAACTGGGGAATGAATGGAGCTGGGGAAGGAAAGACGTTCCTGGATTGATGCTTGGGTCCCTCTGCATTTAGAGACCCAGAAGGAGACTCAGAACTAGCAGAGCAGACTAGAGATGCATGGCCGGCAGGCAGGGGGAGGACCCAGTGGAGAGTAGATTCCAGGGACTTAAGTGAAGGGAGCGTGTGGAGGTGGAGCAGGAGGGTCTGTGTCAAGTAAGACAAGGACCGGGAACTGACTAGGGGATCTGGCAACGTGAAAATCACTAGCGACCTTGTGAGAACTTTTAGGGGGGAAAATGAATGAAAACCAGATGAGAGTGTGTCTAAGAGGGACAGAGAAGGGGACTGTCCACCCAGCACTTGCACCTCCTTGAAGAATGTTCTTTAAAGGAAAGCAAAGAAATGACTGTAACTACAGGGATAGGTATTGTTGTGGGAGGGACTCCCTTTCTTTCTTTTAAAGGATGGTAATATGGCATTTTATATTCTGATGGACATGATGCCATAGAGAGGGAAAATGGCAGAATTGTTGAAGTGGTGCCTTGGACTAGGTGAGACGTTAAGGGACACATATTGAGCAGAAGGATTAGCTTCACCCAGGGGCACAGACAATTAATTCATAAACTCAGGAAGGAGGTTTCAAAGGGCCTACAACTAAGTAGCTTTACTGTAGGTGGGGAGGTAAGAGCATATGGACGGTTTTGCTGTTGTTCCTTCTGTGTTGTCAGGGAGATGAGAAGGGTGGGCACTTGTGCAGGATGGTGGAGGTTGTTTAAGATGGGAAGATGGAGGTGATGGCATCCAAGAGTTCCTGATGTGCATGGGAGATCGACTAATTAGGGAAGTACAGTAGGATGGCTGAGCAGCTCCAACCACTTACTGGAAATTGGTGGTCATTAATTAAAAGTGACTTTAGTCAGCAGGTTTTTTTGCAGCCATGTTGTGCTGCACAGGTTCAAGGTCAAGGAAGGTGAAGAAAGTGATAAATGAAGAAGAGGAGAAGGAAGGGAGTGGAGGGAATGCACAAGTAAGTGACTGTGAAGATGGGCTGTAGAATGTGGGCTGGGTGGGGGAAGTGAGGACGGGGAGAGGAGTGTGGGGACAGTGAGTGCTGATTACCTGAGGGGACAGCTGCTCTGGAGGGTTGAAGGAGTGTTGGAGTTAGGGACCATTCAACTGAATAAGTGAGAGAGTGGGTGAGAGAGTTGTTAGACTCAAGCCACTGGGATTATAAAAAAGTGGGTGCACTTACTGGTAATAATCAAGTCTGGGTCATGACCATAAAGTGGGTAGCTGAGACAAGGCAGGAGTCAACATAGAGGTGAGGAGGATCAGTATCAGGAGGCCAGCATGGGAGGGTCATTGACTTGGGTATTTCAACAGCTGGGAATTATGGCAGGAGTAGTAATGGATGGAATTATGAACTAAACCTTCAAGGAACGAAGGGAAGTCTACTGAAGTCTGTGGATATCCCAAGCATGGAGGGCTACCTAGCAGCAAATTCTGACGGCATCAGCTTCTTTGCAGCTAGAGAGCAGGGAGGACATAACCACGTTTTTGGGTCCAGGTGCAGAAGGATTGCTGGTGAGGAAGACAGTCAACACTTGCGATGTCTGCAGGGAAAACTGTGCCATTGGGGTGAACCAAGTGTTAGTTAAAGCAGGTGATGGAAATGTTCAGAGGGTTGAGAATGTAAGGAGTTTGCTGATGCTGGATGAGTTTAGAGAGGTGAGGAAGTGTTGAGAGACTTCTAGAGTGGCAGGTGTCAAGGGATGATTATAGAATCTTGGGCTTTCCTGAAGAGAATGACTTCAACAGGCCATTGGTCCTCCAAGGAAGTTGATAGTGCTGAGGTCATCAGAGTGGCCTTTTGGAGGTGGGCTTTTGCAAGGAGTGGGCAGGGCTGTGGTCCCCTGTCTTCCTTCAGCCTGGAGAGTCAACGTTCCATCTGGAGCTCTGGGAGCCTCCTTCGTGTAGGATTCTGCTTGTGTTAGGGCCCAGGAAGGAGATCACCAATACATCCCAACTTCTGCAGACACAACCCAGAGCAACCTAAAGTGGAGGAAAGATGGTTTAAAATGTGACAGTTTGTTGAAGAAGAGGGGTGGCCAGCTGACCAGGAGGTTGGTAAGCTCACGGGAGCTGTGTGTCACATCTGATGTTTAGTTACTGCCAGTTGTAACAGGGCTTTGAGAGTTTGTTCAGTTATCTAAAACAATTCTAATTATCCACATATTCACAATTTTGTTTCACTTCGTAAAGATAAAAGACCATTTCTCCCTAACGATAAACAAAAAGAATGTTTTCTCAGCTGAATAAAAGGTTAAACTACTATTCACAATGTTTTGTCTGAAAACTTTTGATAGAAAGGACTTTGGATCTTACCATTTATAGCTACGTAAAAAAGGTAGAGTTTTGGATAAGTGAGTATAGTTTATGAAAGAAATTTCAACACTTATGTGACTTGAGAAAGCAAAAGAACCAGAATCTGTTCCATAGAAGGGCTGAAATACCTCTTCAGGTTTTTGTTTTGTTTTGTTTTTAATGACTGCAGGGAAGAGAATCACTGTTTAATTCTAGAGTAACAGAGGGAAGGGATCAGGAGAAGGTAACTTTTGAATATGCCTGAGAGGATGGGGAATACTTAAGAAGGCGTCTGGAGTGATATTGGGAGTATGAAGGGCACCAGAATTTTAATAGAGAGCTAGAAACAGAAAAAGTCACATCGAGCTTCTTAAAGACAAGTTTATATACATGGTGTCCTTGCAGTCTGTGTGCAATTTAAAATAGTTTTACAGTGTAAATTGCACATGAACTTTATAGACACTCTGTATATTCATACAATTCTATTTTCCCAATAGAAAAACAATATGTGGTAGATGTCGAACAAAACACATATCTACCTGACCTGGATGAGACATTCTTTTCCTATCAAACATACAGAGATATGCTGGGTGAATTATTCCCAAATGATGTTTTGTCATCTTTACTCCCCTTAGAAGGAAGAGGACTTCACAAGGTGACAGGTAGTAAGTGAGATCTGGGCCTGTGCTGCCCCCGCCTTAAAAGGATGTGAGGCCCGCATAGAGGCCCAGGACTTGGGCTGCAGGTTGATGGCTTGTGGCGGACAAGAGAGATGGCCTCAGTCTCTCCAAGAGGGTGAGCTGGAGCAGAACTTCGGCATAAAGCCCGGAGCCTCCAGCAGCTGCTCCGTTGTGAAAACCATTCCACCTGCTAGTCTGGGGGAGGCAGCAGGGACCTGGGCCCCTGGGTGGGAGGAGCAGAGTCACTCATTCATGAGAAACTCAGACCCCAGCGTGGTACCACAAATTTAAGCCATCTCCTAACCATGCCAGGACTAAAGAAATTAACATAAAAACAGCTTCTCTAGGAAGAACAAAAGCTTTAGTGTTACAGCATGTACAAACTCAATACTGCTCTAGAGGAGTTGGTTTTCCAATTTAAAACACAAAAGGGAAAAATATAAGGAATGCCACACTGTCAAGGGAATTTTAATATATTAAAAAAACTATACTCAGAGAGTATCCTCTAATATTATATAAACAGCTTTTTATATTGTTGATTTCTACATTTATTTATTTGAGACAGAGTCTTACTCTGTTGTCCTGGGTAGAGTGCAGTGGGGTCATCATAGCTCACAACAACCTCAAACTCCTGGGCTCAAGTGATTCTTCTGCCTCCAGCTCTAAAGTAGCTGGGACTACAGGTACCCACTGCCACTGAAGCCTTGTTATTTTTTTCTATTATTAGTAGAGAGATGAGGTCTCACTCTTTCTCAGGCTTGTCTCGAACTCCTGATCTCAAGTGATCCTCCCACCCCGGTCTCCCAGATTGTTAGGATCTCAGGCATGAGGCACCATCCCTGGCCAATTTCTACATTTATTATTCGCAGTCTGGACTTCTCATAATTCTAGATGGTCCTCAACTATAGATTATTTTCTAGATAGCTCTGCTGAGGAGTCTAATAAACATCCACATGTAATGTGTGGGTCAGCCAGCCTGCAAAGCGGCCCTCAGGGTCCTGGCTCCTGGTGTTCATGTTTTTATGGAGTCTCTTCCCCCAGTGTGGGGAAGACATCAAGTTCCTTCTGAGATGAGGTGGTGAAGGTACTGTAGGTTGCACTTGTGTTGCTTGGATCTGCTCTCCCTTGGAAGAGCAGCTGAAGGGGAAGCTAGCTACTGTGTCTTGACACCCACGTGGGGAAGAACTGAGGCTGTAAGCCAATAGCCAGCATGAACTTGGTGGGCATGTGACGTTGGAGGCTGATCCTCCAGCCCCAGCTGACTTTCAGATCATTGTAGCTCTAGTTGAAGCTTAACTATCATCTCATGATCGGACCCTAGGCAGAAGTAACACAGATGCACTGAGATCAGCACCAGAGGATAATAAAGATTTGTTGTTTAGTCTCCTGTATTTTGGGGTAATTTATTATGCACCAGTGTGTCCAGAAACATTCTTCAGATCATCCCCCAACTCTCTCTTCCTGCCAGTGCTCACTCCAGCTTCCCAGCTGCTCAGGCCAAAACTTTTGGAGTCATGTGGATGATGAGATATTCTTCTGTAGGTTCCTCACATCCCACTTGCAAGTTTTTAGCAAATCCTTGTAGGCTGTACCTTCACAATGTGCCCTAAGTCTGATTGCATCCCACAACCCTCCGTTACTCTCTTGGTCCACGTCACCATCATCTCCTGACTACACTATTGTAACAGTGCCTGTTGGTGTCCCTGAATTTGCTCTTGCCCCATTCTGGTCTATTCTCAACCAAGCATCAAGAGTTACCTGTTAGGGCTCTGATGCCCTCGGCCATTGGCGTTCTCTCTCAGCTCATCTGCTGCTCTGGCAACTCTCCTTCCAGCCACACTGGCTTTGCTCTTGCTGCCTCAACAGGCCAGAAAAGGACCATGTTTTAGGGCATTTGCACTCATGGTCACCTCTTCTAGGGATGTTCTTCTCTTTGATAACTTCAGGGTTTGTTCTCTACTTGACACAGGTCTCTTCTGTGACAACCTATTTAAAATCGCAGCCTCCTTTCCTTCTCTCCACCTTACATGTATTATCTTCCTACCTTTATCACTGGCTGATCTGCTGTACGTTTCTGTATGTCTTATGTATTGGCTATTGCCATCCCCTAAAATGCAGACCTACGTAGGCAGAGAACTTCATCTGTTCAGTACACTGATACAAGTCCCAAGAACAAAGCCTGGCACCTAGGAGCCAGCCACGCAAATAGTTTTTGAAAAAACAAATACTATAAACAGGAGAAGTAAGAGTGTACTATTTACATGAGATTTTAAAAAATCGAAGATATCATTAAGTATATTTAAAGTTATTAAAAGGGAAAGAGGTGAAGAAAAATCAAGGTGCTCTTGAAACCAGTCAGATTTGACAAACAACCACGTAGAACTTCGAGAAATGAAAAAAAGAGTAACTGATGCCAGGGGGCCAGTGGCTCACGCCTGTAATCCCAGTACTCTGGAGGCTGAGGTGGGTGGATTGCTGGCAGGAGTTTGATACCAGCCTGAGCAAGGGAGAGACCCTGTCTCTACAAAAAAAAAAAAAAAAAAAATTATATATATATATGAACACATATATGTGAATATATGTATATATACATATGTATATATAAACTGAAATAAAAAAAAAACAATAAACGGCCAAACAAGGGGTCAGTTGAATTTAGCTTGATTTAGAAGACAGAGCTGAGGAAACTACTCTGAATGCAACACAGAGCTATAAAGAGATTAAAATATTGAAAACGAAGTTAAAAGTCGTGGAGTGAGAGGTCTTGGCAAATATTTCATATGAGTTCCAAAAGGAAAAAGTAGTGATAATGAAAGAGAAGGTGTATTTATTTATTTATTTTTTAGAGTCTCACTCTGTTGCCCTCAGTAGAGTATCTGATGTCACAGCTCACAGCAACTTTAAACTTGGGTGCAAGTGATTCTTTTGCCTCAGCTTCCCAGGTAGCTGGGACTACAGGCACCTGCCATAATGCCTGGCTAGTTTTAAAGACTCGCTCTTGCTCAGGCTGGTCTTGAACTCCTGAGCTGAAGCAATCCTCTTGCCTTGCTCTCTCTGTGATCCCAGGAATTGGCTCCATTGCACCTAGCCAGTATCTAAAAAGGCAACATATGAAATTTTCTAGATTTGAAAATAAGTCATAAATTTTGGGATTGAAATAGTATGCAGAGTCCCAAGTAGGATTAAAAAATAATCTCTACCTAGACATTTAGTGTAAAACTATCACTGGAGGCCAAGGCAAAAAATTCAAAAGCAGTAATTATAAAGACAGAATATCTACAAATGGACAACTTTTAGACAGCTCGTAAGTACTGTCAGCATCCAATGTAATCATGCCTTCATTGTGCTCCCAGGAACAGCAATCATGCTAAAGTTCTATACCTAGCTCAACAAATACATTTCAACAGACTCCTCACTGACTCTTGCTGAGACAGCTATTAAAGCATGAACTACGAAACAAATGGGTGAGCATTCTGATAACTCCATATAAACAACGATGTGAGACAAGGGACCAGTATGGAGGACAGAATTAAAAACAAGGAGAGATTAATGTATTAAGCATAAAATGGCAGACTGGATGAGGAGATTAGAACGGAATTGTCCCTTGTCTGGGGGATAGATATTTCATTAGCTTTTTTTTTTTTTTTTCCTTGTATCAATTGATTTTATTACTCTTCTTTTTACTTTAGTTCTCTGGAGCTTTTAATCACTTATCCAGACTTTTTGATACAATTCTACATTTCTTTTTCATGACTGTATCAAGAACACACATATTTCAATTACATTTAATAATTTTTATTATTTCTGAAGGCTATTTCTAAAGTTATCACTGACTTGAATATTTTGGTAAACATGCATTTATTTTTAGTTTTCATTCCCATGAAAACAACATATTCTTTACTGTGGCCACGGAAATGTTACAGTACACAGAATCACCATCTTAGTTATTGAATGGATTCCAGTCTGGGATGATTAAGGTGAAGCTCTGAATTCTAAATGATGCTTATGTAATTTGTATTATGATTTTACCAACAGGTATCCAGCAAGCGTGATCATATGGGTTTGTGTGTGTGTGTATGTATCTTTTATTTATGCTTCCAAATTCCACTTAAATGTTACCTCTCAGAGGAATATTGCTTACTACACCCACCAAAGCCAAATTACTTGCTGTCTTCACTGTATCCTGATTAGCTTGTTTTTTTTTTTTTTTGTCAAATATACATTTTAAATATTTAAAAGAACAAATTGAATATGTAATTTTCAAGCTTGTAGAAGGGAAAAGGGAAATGCAGAAAATGTAATTCATTTAATAAAAGGCAAGAGAGGAGAAAAAGGAAAAAGAAAAGCATGCTGGTAGAAGCAGAAAGTAATATGCTGTAAGTATAGCTGACTCCTGAACGAGGTAGGTTTACACTGTGCAGGTCTACTTGTAAGTGGATTTTCTCTGACCTCCGCCACCCCTGAGACAGCAGGACCAACCCCTCCTCCTCAACCTACTCAATGTGAAGACAATGAGGATAGAGACCTTTATGATGATCCACTTCCACTTAATGAATAATAAATATATTTTTTCTTAATCACATTTTATCTTCTCTATCTTACTTTGTTGTAAGAATACATAACAAAATATACATTTATCAGCTGTTTATATTATTGGTAAGGCTTCTAGTCAAAAGTAGGTTATTAGTAGTAAAAGTTTCTGATGAGTCCAAAGTTACAGTCAAATTTTTGATGACTGTGCAGAGAGGTGGGTGCCCCTAACTCTGACATTGTATAAGCATCAACTATAATACCAAATGTACCAGTAATCACAATAAATGTAAATAGATTAAATTATTAATTAAAAGAAAAATCTTTAAATGGGATCAAGCAATTCTAGTTATATATTGTTTATAAGAGAAATTATTGATTGCTTGGTTGACTTGAATGTTGATTTAAGACATACACATAAGGGTACAAAAAGTTTGAAAAGAAAGTGGAGACCAGCCTGAGCAAAAGTGAAACCCCATCTCTAATAATAGCCAGGTTTTATGGCAGGTGCCTGTAGTCCCAGCTACTGGGGAGGCTGTGGCAAAAGAATCTCTTGAGCCCAAGAGTTGGAGATTGCTCTGTGGGCTGTGATGCCACAGCAGTCTACAGAGGATGACGAAGTGAGATTCTGCCTCAAAAAAAAAAAAAAAAAAAAAAAAAAACAAAACTAAACAAAGAAAATTTGGTTAGTGACATTATTATCAGACAAAATCAATTTAAAATGGATTGGTATGGACAAAAAAGATTATTACATAGTGGTAAATAAAAGCATTTACAAGAAAGCTATAGTAATTTTAATTTAATGGCACAGATTCAAAAATATAAGAAAAAGACTGTTAAATTTGATTTCTTATTACCTATTGCTAAATAAACTGTGTGAGACAGAAAAAAAATAAGAAAAAAATTGACAGAACTATAAAGAAAGTTAATTAATACATTCATGATTATAGTAGGAGGTGTTAATATATTTGTGTCAGAAACTAATAAATCAAGAAGGGAAAATATTAAGTCTGTATAAGATGTGAGGAACATGATTAGTGAGAATGACTCAATGTTTGTTCTTAAATATGTATTTGTGGACAATCTTCCCCAATACTTTTTTTTTTGTGGGTTATCTTCCTTATTTTATTTTATTTATTTATTTATTTATTTATTTATTTATTTATTTTTTATTAAATCATAGCTGTGTACATTGATATGATCATGGGGCATCATACACTAGCTTCACAGACCGTTTGACATATTTTCATCACACTGGTTAACATAGCCTTCCTGGCATTTTATTAGTTACCATGCTAAGACATTTATATTCCACATTCATAAAGTTTCACATATACCCTTGTAAGATGCACCGCAGGTGTAATCCCCCTCCCTCTACTCACCTCCCCCTTCTATTCCTTCCCTTTCCCTCTTCCCCCTATTCTTAGGTTGTAACTGGGTTATAGCTTTCATGTGAAAGTCCTAAATTAGTTTCATAGTAGGGCTGAGTACATTGGGTACTTTTTCTTCCATTCTTGAGATACTTTACTAAGAAGGATATGTTCTAGCTCCATCCATGTAAACATGAAAGAGGTAGAGTCTCCATCTTTCTTTAAGGCTACATAATATTTCATGGTGTACATATACCACAATTTATTAATCCATTCGTGGATCGATGGGCACTTGAGCTTTTTCCATGACTTAGCAATTGTGAATAGGGCTGCAATAAACATTCTAGTACAAATATCTTTGTTATGATGTGATTTTTGGTCTTCTGGGTATATGCTCAGTAGAGGAATTACAGGATTGAATGGCAGATCTATTTTTAGATCTCTAAGTGTTCTCCATATATCTTTCCAAAAGGAATGTATTAATTTG
>CAUYPK010093200.1:0-10643 GCA_963574355.1 Loris lydekkerianus | reverse complement strand
GAATCCAGCTTGGGCCTGCCAAACAACAATGATGGCTGCAACCAAAAAATAGCCGGGCATTGTGGTGGGCGCCTGTAGTCCCAGCTACTTGGGAGGTGGAGGCAGTAGAATTGCTTGAGCCCAGGAATTGGAGGTTGCTGTAAGCTGTGATGCCATGACACTCTACCCAGGGTGACAGCTTGAGGCTCTGTCTCAAAAAAAAAAACAAAAAAAAAAAATTTAAGAGTTTGAGACCAGACTGAGCAAGAGTGAGACCCCATTTCTACTAAAATAAAGTGGAAAAAATTAGCTAGGTGTTGTGGCACATACCTATAGTCCCAACCACTTGGGGGGCTGAGACAGGACAACCACTTGAACCCAAGAGTCTGAAGTTGCTGTGAGCTAGGCTTGCCACTGCACTCTACCTGGGGCAACAAAATAAGACTCTATTTATCTATAAATAAATAAATAAATAAAAGCACAGACAACAAAAGCAAAAATAAATAATTGTGATTATATCAAGCTAAAAAACTTCTGCACAGCAAAGGAAATTATCAACAGGTTGTCAAAAGACAACCTACAGAATAGGAGAAAATATTTACAAACTAGTCTTCTGACCAGGGATTAATAACCAAAATATATAAGGAACTGGAGTGACTCAATAGCAAAAACCCAAATAATTTAATTTTAAAAGGGCAAATGAGAGCCAGGTATGGTGCCTCATGCTTGTAATCCT
The DNA here is from genome assembly GCA_963574355.1 of Loris lydekkerianus. Classification (NCBI taxonomy): domain Eukaryota; kingdom Metazoa; phylum Chordata; class Mammalia; order Primates; family Lorisidae; genus Loris; species Loris lydekkerianus. The sequence continues at coordinate 9,928 of CAUYPK010093200.1, read as the reverse complement.
ACCACTCTGTGAGGCCCAGGTGGACGGATTGCTTGAGTAGTTCAAGACCAGCCTAAGCAAGAGTGAGTACCTGTCTCTAATAAAAATAAAAAATAAAAAAAAACAGCTGTGTGTTGCGGTGGGGGGTCTGTAGTCCCAGCTACCGGCAAGGCTGAGGCAAGAGGATTGCTTGAGACCAAGAGTTTGAGGTTGCTATGAGCTATAACAGCGTAGCACTCTACCCTGGGCAATAAAGTGAGACTCTGACTCAAAAAAATAAAAATAAAAGTAAATAAAATAATAATAAAGGGCAAAGGACCTGATAGACATTTCACAAAAAGACATATGAATGACCAATAGGTATATGGGGAAAGGCTCAACTTCACTAATCATCAAGAAATGCAAATCAAAATCAAAATTAGACATCTCACCCCAGTTAAATGGTTATTATAAAAAAGACAAAAAATAATAAATGTTGGTAAGGATGCAGAGAAAGAGGAATGCTAGTATAATGTTGGTGGGAATGTAAATTAGTGGAGCCACTGTGAAAAACAGTATGGAGGGTCCTCAAAAAAACCCACCTGACCCAGCAACCCCACTGTGGATATCTAAAAGGAAGGAAGTCAGTATGTCAAATGGACATCTGCACTCCATGTTTATTGCAGCGCTAGTCACAATATCCAAGATAACAAATCAACCTAAATGTCCATCAGCAGATGAATGGATAAAGAAAATGTGGTACAGAAACACCTCATCACAGTGTAATAAAAAGAAAATAATCAGAAAAATTTCCATTAAGAAAGTCTACTGAATACTTGACCATTACTCCCCCAAAATGTCACAGTTGTCAAAAACAAGAAAACTCTGAAAAACTGCCATAGCCAAGAGGAGCCTGCTAAACAACAACAACAAAGAAAATGTGGTACATACATACAATGCTCTATTATTCAGATCTAAAAAAGAAAAATTCTGTCATCTGCAGTAGTATCAATGTAACTGGGAAACGGTATGTTAAGTAAAATAAGCCGAAGAAAACCAAAGGTCACATGTTCTCACTCATATGGAGAAGCTAAAAAAGTTAATCTATCTCATGGAAGTAGAGAACAAAATGCTGGGAAGGACTGGGAGGAAATGAAGAGTTTGATTAATGGGTACAAAAATGCAGTGAGGAGTAAGTTCTAGTTCAGTAAGTAGTAAAATGACTATACTGTTTCAAAATAGCTAGAAAATTTAGACTGTTACCAACATGAAAAAATGTTAAGTGTTTGAGGCGATATAGATATTGTAATTACTCTCATTTTATCATTACTTGTCACATATATATCAAAATATCACATTACCCCATAAATATGTACAATTACACATTACAAAAAGTACTACAAAGATCAGAAAGAGATGCCACGTCACGGGCACTTCACAGTCAAGGGTAATAGGATTAAAGATCCCTAAGGAAGGTCCACCCGCCCCCCCACCCTCCCCCACCATGCACCCCCCCCCGCACCCCCACCCCCCCTTATCTGGTGAAATGATGCCTGCAACTCTGTTCCTTTTACTGCAATTCCACTAGGTTGGCCAGTGCTGAGTGAGGCTGGGCGGAGCTAGGACCACTATTATTCTGAGCTGTTGGCATTCTTCCATCCCGGTATGGATGAAAGCTCTGAGAATGGAGTGTGAGGGGGCAGGTGTGGAAATCACAACATTTGAATATTACCTGAAAATCATTCTATTGACCACGTAGATTTTTCAGGTCTCTTTCCCCCTAACCCCATCAAACCTAATTGAATTCATTCTTTGGGAAGTAGTGAGCTGCTTCTTCAAAGCAAACACACTCCCTGTCACCTGAGAACCAGGGAAGCAAAGTACTTTCTTCACAGGCTGTATGCAGGCTCCATCAAGTGATTCACTGAACCCTTGTAGGTGCCTCTGGAGGTGATTTAGCAAGGAGCCTGGCAATTAGGGTTTGAGTGCGTCCACCAAAGTTTATGTGTTGGAAACTTAATCCCTAAAGCACATGTGAAGAGGTGGGTCTTTTACAAGGTGATTAGGTTATGAGGACTCTGCTGTCATGAAGGGATTAAAGCCATATACCCTGAGAGGGTTCCTAATAGAAGGACGAGTCAGCGTGTGTGTACCCTCTTGCCCTTCCACCTTCCCACCATGGGATGACACAGGATGAAGGGCCTCACTAGATGATAGCCCCCTTGACCTTGGACTTCTCAACCTCCAGAGCCAGGAGCCAAGTAAATCTACATCATTTATAAATTACCCAGTCTCAGGTGTTGTTATAGCAGCAAAAAATGGACTAAGAGACCTGGTGTGTTTTGATATGCTCTATCTGGCCCTTAGAAGTTCTCCTTCAAAAAATATCCCCTGCAAGACCAGCTGGCACCTAAAATTCCACCATTAGAGAATCCTTAATGTTACTAAGTCTGTAGAAAAATAAAAATATCCCTTAATTCAGGGTAGCAGATAGGCAGTTGAGGCAGTTGTCACACAATAACCAACCGGTGGTAAGCCTGAAATTTCTGTCAGGGGGGAAAAGGGTGGCAATCCTGTAGAAAGAGGACTGGGGATGGGGGAAGTGAGAGGGTTAAGAGTGTCTACCTCAAAGCTGTGTTTAAGCTTTAATTACATTGGATATTTATTTTGAGTGGCTTTGACTAAGGAACTGATAAGAGATTTAGGATGCTAAAGATTCCACTCTGCAACAACAACAAAAAAGAGGCCGAGTGCAAAGACACAGGAGTCCTAGACTTGGGAGAGAACATCAATTTTGATTCCCTCTCCCTGAACCATTTTGCTTGTCAGAAGCAGGAAAACACACCAAGGCTGGGCTAGGGAGTATCCATAAGACATCATGCGTCCTCAGAATCTTAGCAGGGGCTCCTCCCTGGAGGAGACTGAGAAGGCAGTGCAGGCCCTTGGGCCATGAAAGGCAGAAGGGCATGGTATATTATGAACTGTATTATCCAGTCAGAGGAAACAATCTCACTGCTTCTTGTCACATGATTTCTTTTCCTCACTCCTCTAGTCTCTCCCTCTCCTCCCTTCCCCTCCCCTTGCTCTGTTTTGATTTAGTTAAAATAGATGCAAACTCTGGTCTTTTCTATTTTTAATACCCAGCCATTACATAATCCACATCGTTAATTGCTGACTTGAAAAACTACTGGCAACTGTAAAAAATCCCTGGAGTTTTAGACAGGAAAAGGATTATTACAGCACAAAAGCCTCTGGCAGTTTTACTGACTGGTAAACCGTTGGTAATCGTCACTAGCCAGTGGAAGTCACATGGGCCCTGGGAAACACTCCCCCACCTCCGGGAAAGCAGGCTGGGGGAAGGGATGAACTGCAGCCTCAGCTGGAGGTGGAGCCAAGGAGAGCTGTGCACTGGGAGTGCAGAGCAGGGCTGGGACAGGGAGGGTGCTCTAGCCAAGACTGATGAAGGAGTGAGCTTACTGTTACCTTTGGGGCCACCCAGTGCTGCTTTTGTTTTGTGCTAGGGAGTGAAATCTTTGTCAGATTCCAGGCCTTCCTACAGCCCCTCATCAAATGCCTGTAAAAGCCTGAGGGAGGATGGACTACCCGTTAAGTAGGTGATTTTATAAAGATACAGGAACAAGGGAGGCTGCTTGTTAATCACTAAGACCCAACCTACTGGTCTGCAAGGTTTTTAAAGATAATAGGTCAGAATCACACTACTTAATTCTTCAATAAAATATCCAGTAAAAACATAAGAACTAGTGGTTTGGTTCATCACCAAACAGAAATTAACTATCTCACCAGGACAGAATTCTCCAAATATGTATTGGCAGTGTAGGCAGTACAAGAGATGTACAGGGAACAGGGGCCACTTTCCCTAATTTTGCCAACTCTGTCACAATCCTAACCCCAATAATCAAGGAGGGTTAGTCCAACTAGAATAACTGTAAATGACAATTCAATTCCCTATACCTATGCTGAATGCCACACTGGACTAGGTGCTGGAGATGTAACAGTGAGCAAAATCATTACCCTAGAAGCCCTGCCCGGTCTGAGACAGACTTTAATCAAAATATCACATAAACATTACCACCACAACCATAATGAAAGGATTATAAGGGGAAAGCACAGGGAACTAAGAGGCATTTAGAAGAGACTAGATTAGGTTTGAGGATTCCTATTAATAGATTACCCTAGGACTTCAGGAATTCCTTTTAATTCAATACCCTTTCTTCCTCCCCTGCTTTCCTCCCTTGCTTCTTGTAGTTAATATCTACTGGGTTTTCTCTACATGGAGAATAATGACAGCTTCTTTACATGTATTTTTTTTTTTTTAGATACAGAGTCTCACTTTGTTGCCCTCGGTAGAGTACCATAGCATCACAGCTCACAGCAACCTCCAGCCCTTGGGCTTAGGTAATTCTCTTGTCTCAGCCTCCCAAATAGCTGAGACTACAGGCGCCTGCCCCAACACCCGGCTATTTTTTGTTGTGGTTTGGCAAGGGCTGGGTTTGAACCCACCACTCACGGTGTATGGGGCCAGCACCCTACTCACTGAGCCCCAGGTGCTGCCCCAGGTATGGTCTTACTTGGTTTTTTAAAACAAATTTATAATCCCGCATGAAAAGACTGAGCCACAACATACTTCATAATGAGAACTATATACAATTTATGGCACTGATTATTAAGACTATTCTGGCCGCAAGTGACAGAATTCCAAATCAAACTTTCAAAAGAAAAGGTCTGAACCCATGCAAAAGAAATGAACAGGGGCTGGATTAGCTAAAGGCATGGTTAGATCCAGGTGCTCAAAAGATGTCATCTGGTCTCCATCTCTCTCCATCTCATAGCTCACTTCCATCTCTGTTGGCCTCGTTCTCAGGCTGTGTCCGCTTGAAGTGGCAAGATGGCCCCAGCAGCATGAGGCTTATGCTCTACCGGGTTGGCAATCCAGCTGGAAAAGAAAGAGTTTGTTTTCTTAATAACATCCAAAGAGCTGTGATTAACCATCCATGCCTGTGCCAACTGCTGTTCTCTGATTGGCAGTCATGTGGCCTCTAAGGGGATGGACTCACCCCACCAGAACCTAGTTTGAGAATGGGGAAAGAGGCCAGGCAAGGTGCTTACACCTGTAATCCCAGCACTCTGGGAGGCCACGGGGGTGGGGTGGATCTCCTGAACTCAGGAGTTCGAGATCAGCCAAAGCCAGAGCAAGACCCCCCATCTCTAAAAATAGCCAGGCATTGTGGTGGGTGTCTATAGTCCCAGCTACTTGGGAAACTGAGGCAAGAGAATCTCTTGAACACAAGAATTTGAGGTTGCTTTGAGCTGTGACATCACAGCACTCTCTTGAGGGCAACAAAGAGAGACTATCTCAAAAAAAAAAAAAAAAAAAAAAAAAAGAGAGAGAGAATGGAGGAGGCAGTTCCCCAAAGGAAAATCAAAGTGCTCTTACCTAAGATAGGAGAATCCATGCTGGGCAAAGCCCATGGATCTCTATGAAAGCAGAAAAATAGCCTACAAGATGGAGTCTGAGAAGCTAAGCTGAAGCAGTACAGCTGACCTTGTCTGCTTAGCCTTCCCCACATACCTTCCACAATTATCTAGTTAAGGTTTTACCATGATTATGAGGATGTTTATCTCAAAAAGACTTGAGGGAGGTAGTCACATGTAGACAGTGCTATAGTGTTAGAGCAAAAGTTACTTTAATGTTGTTTTTCTTGATGATTCTCTTAGATATTGTGTTAGGGAAAAGGTTACTTTTATTACTCTATTGTTATAGAGAAGGTTACTTTTACGTTGTTTAAACATGTAACATTAACTATTAGAGTGAAGACTACTTTGATGTTTTCTGTCAGATAAAGTTAAAATTTTCTAGGTTTGATTCCCTGTATTTCATTATAAAATTTATTAGAATTAATAGCTGAAGATGTTAACAAATGGAAAAACATACCATGCTCATGGCTGGGAAGAATCAACATCGTTAAAATGTACATACCCAAAGCAATATACAATTTTAATGTAATCCCTATTAAAGTTCTCCTGTCATACTTTAAAGATCTCAAAAAAATAAAAGATCTTCATTTTACATGGAATCAGAAAAAACCTCGCATAGTAGTGTGGCGCCTGTGGCTCAGTGGATAGGGCACCAGCCCCATATGCCAAGGGTGGTGGGTTCAAACCTGGCCCCGGCCAAACTGCAACAAAAAATAGCCGGACATTGTGGCAAGCGCCTGTAGTCCCAACTACTTGGGAGGCTGAGGCAAGAGAATCACCTAAGCCCAGGAGTTGGAGGTTGCTATGAGCTTTAACGCCACAGCACTCTACCGAGGGTGACAAAGTGAGACTCTGCTCGAATAGCCAAGACATTACTCAGAAATAAAAACAAAGCAGAAGGAATCATACTACCAGACCTCAGACTATACTATAAAACAATAGTGATCAAAACAGCATGGTACTGGCACAAAAACAGAGAGGTAGATCTATGGAACAGAATAGAGAACCAAGAGATAAACCTAGCCACTTACCATTATTTGATCTTTGACAAGCCAATTAAAAACATTCAGTGGGGAAAAGATTCCCTATTTAACAAATGGTGCTGGGTGAACTGGCTGGCAACCTGTGGAAGACTGAAACTGGACTCACACCTTTCACCATTAACTAAAATAGACTGTCACTGGATTAAAGATTTAAACTTAAGACATGAAACTATAAAAATACTAGAAGAAAGTGCAGGGAAAACACTTGAAGGAATCGGCCTGGGCAAATATTTTATGAGGATAACCCTCCGGGCAATTGAAGCAACACCAAAAATAAATTACTGGGACCTGATCAAACTAAAAAGCTTCTGCACAGCCAAGAACATAGTAAGTAAAGCAAGCAGACAGCCCTCAGAATGGGAGAAGATATTTGCAGGTTATGTCTCCAACACAGGTTTAATAACCAGAATCCACAGAGAACTCAAATGTATTAGCAAGAAAATAACAAGTGATCCCATCTCAGGGTGGGCAAGGGACTTGAAGAGAAACTTCTCTGAAGAAGAAAGGCACAGGGCCTACAGATATATGAAAAAATACTCATCATCCTTAATCATCAGAGAAATGCAAATAAAAACTACTTTGAGATATCATCTAACTCCAGTAAGATTAGCCCATATCATAAAATCCCAAGACCGGAGATGTTGGCGTGGATGTGGAGAAAAGGGAATACTTCTACACTGCTGGTGGGAATGCAAACTAATATGTTCCTTTTGGAAGGATGTTTGTAGAACACTTAGAGATCTAACAATAGACCTGCCATTCGATCCTACAATTCCTTTTACTAGGTATTATATCCAGAAGACCAAAAATCATATTATATCAAAGATATTTGTACCTGAATGTTTATTGCAGCCCAATTCATAATTGCTAAGTCATGGAAGAGGCCCAAGTGCCCATCAACCCACGAATGGATTAATAAATTGTGGTATATGTACACCATGGAATATTATGCAGCCTTAAAAAAGATGGAGACTTTACCTCTTTCACGTTTACATGGATGGAGCTGGAACATATTCTTCATAGCAAAGTATCTCAAGAATGGAAGAAAAAGTATCCAATGTACTCAGCCCTACTTTGAAACCAGAATATAGCCCAAGAATATGGGGAAAGGGGAAAGGGAGGGGAGGGGACAGGGGAGGCTGGGTGGAGGGAGGGTAATTGGTGGGACCACACCTACAGTGCATCTTAGAAGGGTACATGTGAAATTTATTAAATGTAGAATATAAATGTCCTAACACAATAACTAAGATAATGCCAGGAAGGCTATGTTAACCAGTTAGATGAAAATATTTCAAATTGTATATAAAACCAGCACATTGTACCCCATGATTGCATTAATGTACATAGCTATGATTTAATTTTTTTAAAAAAAGGAAAAAAATTTATTAGAATTGTAACGTAGGCAGAACAAATTTGAGAGGTTCTCTCTGTTCTCCAGAATTGCCGGCCTTCTGACAACAAAACTTGTTGGACCTGATTCCCGGTCTCTGCATTGGCTGAAAGTGACAAGTGGCTGGACCCTCTTGTCTGGTAAAATTTCCTGTCCTCAAAGTTTGGAATTTCACCGGATGTTAAGACTATATAATAGGTTCTTTCATTAGCCATATCCTTCTCCCTAAGGAATGCACAAGAGTCTGTTCAGGGTGGCACTGGCCTGATTCGTGGTGGCCCTACCCCAGCAGCTCAGAGACTTTAGCTTCTTGTTTTAGGATTCTCACTGGAGTCTTAATATTTGCCTAGGTCCTTCCTCAGAGCAGTTTTCAAGTCTCAACATTTTGTGTAAGACTTATCCTCCCCCTTCACCCCTAAATGATGTACCCTGCTAGCAATGGTGTGGCTGGAAAGCCTGCAGCTCTCTGACTCTTTAACAAGCATCCTCACATTTTACATAATTCATAAGAGTAAGACAAAGTCCCTTGTTGGGAAATTTTCCTTTCCTTTTGGAGCTTGAACTGAAAATGACTTCCACTGGCAGACTGCTGACAGTGTTATTCCTGGAGCATCCTCAGAGCAGATGGGGGGTGGGGAGCACTGTTAAACACTGTATGAGTTATACAGCACTACAGCAATCAGGCATCAGCTCCAACCACCCTACCTTTGAGCATGTTTTAAAAGCTGCCTGGATCTCTTATCCCAAGTTCTGTGAGAAATTCAATGGCCTTCTCAGCAGCTAATGCTCTTAATAGTCCCTCTAGCCTGACTCTAGCTCTGCTGGACTTTTGATCTGACTCACATCTCACCTCCTGAGACTGTCTCTTCCCTCTGCTCTAAGCTGTCCCAGATGTAAGATTCAGTTCCCTCTTTCTGTGCTTCACTAAAAAGAGAAAGCACACATATACAAACTCACTCGAAACACTGTGCATCTATCAGACTCTGAAGTATGAAGAGACAGAGGGTTTTTCAGTTACCACGTTGTATGTCCCCTTCACCTTCTCCAAATGCTTCTTAACATTGTGTTGTATGTTGGTGAGGAAAGGGCGCCTCGCCTTCCCTCTGGAAACTAAATTCCCCTTCTATTAGTCACAACAACTTAGCTCCCCATCACCCATTCTCTGTTTTCCAGTGATCCAAAGCTGGAGTCAGCCCCACTATGAGCCATCCATTCCAGGTTCTATCTTTGACCAGCACTAAGGAATATTTAGAAGTTCTGAACTTTCACTTTCTCACCACCACCATTCTGTAGTGGTGAAGGGAGTGGAATGAATTTTTCCTCCTATGAATATGAATTATGCCACCCCTCTTTCAAAGAACTACAACAGTCAGTTTTGGTTTTACATAAATTTCTATTACATCACTCTGTAAACTCTTCAGCCCAGAGAAAGGCCTATGTAACAAGCCTGAAATAATTCTCATACATCCACTGGGAGTCTACTGACACTGAGGAAAGCGATGCTTCTGCCCCAAGGCATTGCCTGTCTTTAAAAAGACAAGGAGGGTTGATGTCCCTGTGCCACCTTACGAGAGAATCCTGCTTTTTCAAGCTAGAGCCTCAAACTCCACTGAACTAGGCAAAACTAGAGCAAGGTACTAATTCCTCTTTAAAAAGGTTTGGTAGAATTCTGACGTGAAACCTTCTGGTCCTAGGCTTTTCTTTCTAGGGAGATTTTGTATAGTTGATGCTATTTCCGAACAAATCACATCTTAACAAAAGATATTTGTACCAGAATGTTTATCGCAGCCCTATTCATAATTGCTAAGTCATGGAAGAAGCCCAAGTGCCCATCGATACACGAATGGATTAATAAATTGTGGTATATGTACACCATGGAATATTATGCAGCCTTAAAGAAATACCTCTTTCATGTTTACATGGATGGAGCTGGAACATATTCTTCTTAGTAAAGTATCTCAAGAATGGAAGAAAAAGTACCCAATGTACTCAGCCCTACTATGAAACTAATTTAGGGCTTTCACATGAAAGCTATAACCCA